>JAPTGW010000015.1:12361952-12379409 GCA_029814545.1 Apogonichthyoides opercularis
TGGACAACATTCAAAAAGTAAAAAATTGTTGCCCAGTGTTATTATTTCCATTTTAATCAGTAATTTTTTTAATGTATAAATATTTGAACATCTAAATAATAATATGAAACATAACTGTTACTGTTCTAATAACAGACCAGAATGTATCAGTGGTTTATTTACAATTATGTCAACATTGCAATGCTCTTGCATATTAGACACGGTGGATGTACTGTACCTCAGACAGATTCTCCTTGCAGAGAGGGCAGTTTGGATTGTGGTCCAAGCAGCGCTCAAGACATTTGAGGCAGAAGGTGTGTCCACAGGGGGTCGCTACTGGCTCATAGAATAATCTAAGGGACGAATGACAAAAAGCAGTCAGACAAACATGACCACCCACCACCTGATAATACTGCAAGGCCATTCATACAGCACCTACCACGCATTAATACAGCTATTTATGAGGCAGCTGTATTGAGGTGAACAAAACTTAACTCAGAACCCATGTGTGGTGGATGCATTCTGTGTGTGTGTGTGTGTGTGTGTGTGTGTGTGTGTGTGTGTGTGTTAAAGCTCTATATTCTTGAACTCCTTTTATTATACATACTGTATATGTGTCTGACTACATGGGTGTGTCTGTGTCGGTGGTCATCCATGTGTGTGGTGAGGCGATGGGAGCATGTGCAGTCACCTCATGCAGAGTGAACACTCCAAATCTCCACTGTCCAAAAGCTCAGCAGAAACTATCCTCAGTCCACATCGAGCAACCGGTTGAAGATTGCTTCCCTCATCTGCAGAAATCATCATTGTAACATCAGAACATGTTTACACGGAGCTCTCAGGTCATATCACACATTTTCACGTGATGTCCGTCAGTTGTTAGCGCTGAATTTTTAAAATTTGTCCTTTGGAGACTAAATTTAAACTATAAGAAAACTTTTTTTTTTTTTCACTGGATTGGGCTGAAATATCTAGTGATCCAAGAAACTCTCTTAAATCTTTAAATGTATATATAAAATCAATATCTCCACTAGGTTTTACTTTCACATCAAAATATAGCTTCGGGTCTGAAAGCACACATTTGGACTAGATTAATTAAATTGACTTTCTTCATTGCTCTATCATTTACTTCTTTTTATTTTTATGTTTTCCTCTGCTTTAATGCATCATGATTCAGGAATTCTATTATGTTTGTAGGCTTTTACACTATGCAGATGTCAGAGTTTTCCATTTGTGCTTGACACTTGTTGAATCTGCAAAAACTGAGCCAATACAAGCTGAAACTCCTAAATTAAATGTAATGAAAACAGAGTAAATGCATCTATGCGTTTGAACAAAATATTCATCTTATTTTATTGACTTATTACACATATATAATTTTGCAATTTTACACCTTTCTGTGCTCATTTCTAACATCATCAGCTACGGAGAAAACAAAAAAGCAAGTCCAGAATCATACACATAAAGTTAAAAAATAAAAAAGTATTTGCAGCTCAACAGAATTAAAGGTGTTTCTTACCAGCTCTGAGCAGTTTGGAGGGAGGGATGAAGGCTCCTGTGGGTCCATCTCCGCTGTGTTTCCTCTTAAGGCCACCAGGGGGTGTTGGCAGTGCAGCCAGGACTCCGGCCAGGCTCTTGGTGCTACTCTCCCCTGCAGCCAGGTCTGACTTCCCAGAAGCAAGAGCAGAGAGTCTGGAGGATGAGTCGTCCACTGGAGTGTTTTTAGTCACACTGAACTCCGAGTCCTGAAAACAACCACAGACAGGACGTGTTTTAACAACCTTTCAATGGTCCATAGAACCAGTGTCTGTATGATGTAGAACTGCAATGATGATATTGATAAATTATCATCTTAGTCGAAATAATCTGATACAGAGTTGTGATTTAGACCTTCTTAGTCCAGCTCAGAATTCTAATCATTTTCACCTGGTAAATTAACCAGTTTCAGCTCAGTGCTGTTCAATCATTTTAGAGGAAAAAAAAAAAAGATGTGGGATTGTGTGCTCTAACAAAAGTTCATATGAGCTACTTATTTTATTCACTTTTGTTAAAAACAAATTAAAGTTTGAAAAATTATAATTTTTGTTGATAGTTAGAATAATGAGTTCATCTTTTTTTAAATTAAGTTCTTACTTAACTGTCATTCTTTTTATTTTCAGCAACAGGAGAAAAAAATGCCAATTAATGTGAAGTAGCTCTGAAGAAACAAAACAATTATTATTTTTGCAGATTTCTAACATTTTCTGAAAAAAACTGAACAGATTTACAATGACAGTAGCTATTGTTTTTTGAATCTATTGTCCTTTTTTAACTCTGAATGAAGGTACTTTGGATAACTGGCTTTACAGTTATTTGTGGAGGACTGCCAATGCAAGCCTTTATTTTCAGGAAGGTTTTCATAGTTCTGTGTGTGTTAGTGTGGAGTAACCTGTGAGGAGGATCCAGGCCTCTGTGCAAGCGGTCTCAGGGACATCAGCAGGGCTTGTGGTTTGATGAGGCGGGTGGCCAACCCCCCCTGCAGTGGGTGCAGCGGGGTTGGCAGGTCCTCTCTCTCAAACACAGAAGAAAACAGCTCGCTAAGAACCTGCAGGGCAAAACAAAAGAGGGACGCGTTTATGTTTATAATCCACATAAAACAGATGAGCCCGTATTCTGTCTGGAACAAAGTGCTGCTGACCCTCATCTCCTCAATATGGACAAACAAACGTAGACCGGATATGGATCAGTTCATGCTGAAACAGGTCACGAGCACAATTATTCCCCAGTATTTCAAGGATTTCTCAGTCCCTACATTTAGCCAAAAACGTCATTCTCTACACTCTAAACATTAGTCAAGGGCTCTATTCAGACATTGTGCCACTTTGGGTTCAAGCCTTCTCACTTCTAATACTATCTCTAATAGATATTTGTCTGTTCTGTATGTGAACCCTTTCTAAATGCAATATTTGCACTTTTTGCTGCTGCTGACTCTTGTAAACAAATGCATTTTCACTTATTATTTCTTACCCATGTGTTTATTGCTTTGTTGCTAGTTCTTGCTGTTATTTTCTCGTTTTGTGTTTTAGTCTTTTGACTTGTTACTTGTGAGTGCTAAAATGAATTTTTGATGTAGATATACAATGACATAACTTACTTATGTCCTATGCTGTCTCATCTCTCTCCATTGACCAAACAGGGCACTGGAGGTATTTGTGTATTTTGTAATAAAAGTGCAACACACTTCAAGCTGCCAAATTTCAACACTGCTGGCACAAAAAAAGTATACATAATTCTGATGTAATTTTCTTATCACACAAACTGAGCAAAACTGTTTTGTTGTCATCCACCTAAACACATCTAAGAATTTCATTCAATATACAGCAGAAGTTGTTGACAAACTGCTTTTACAACTGGAAATAAACACATATATGTCAGCTGTAGTCTATGGGACACATTAGTGTGTAAATATATGGTGAAACTTCCATGCTTTAGATTAAAGATAGCAAGTAATAAAGAAAAAAACATTACAAAATCAGCCGTGAGCCACCTGGATTAACGTTATACAAAATAAATTAGGAAAAAAAACAGTAACTAAATATCACAGCACATAAAAAAAATGTAATCATTGGGGTATGGGGCTGACAGTAAACTTCAATATCTTTACGTAACTGACTGAATTGCTTAAATACTAGTGAGCATCAACAAACACCTGATATATTAATTTATCAAAACTCATCAGTATCAGTACATGTAGCGTGCACACAGAGCATTTATGCGTTTCAGGTAAAAGGATTTTATGTTCGACAGTTTCAAGTTGTGGGAAATATGTTTATTTAATTATGAAATGAAACTACTTTGAATGGATAAAAATGTTAATAAGTCCAAAAAATACAACTAAAGACTTGTACCATAACATGAACAAGTCATTTACATCCTGTTAAAATGGGAAATTGTCAAAACAAATTGGACAATTGCTTGTTTATTTGAACTATTTCCAATGTTTTTGTTTTGATGCATAGCAGCCTCCCTTACCTTCTGAGCCTCCAATTTGACTTTGGTCCAGTCAGGCTTGAGCGCCAGACACAGGAAGTACTCCTGCAAGGCCTCGTCATTCCGCCCTGCATTAGTCAGTGCTGTGGCTTTCAGATAGTGCGCCTGAAAAAAAAAAAAAAAAAAAGAAAGTCATTGATTTTTTTCCTTGTACAATTGTGCACATTAATTCCTGTAGCCCCACTTGACTCCACTGTCTCACCTTGGTCCACAGAGGTTTCATCTTGCAGAGGATGCTGGCGTCCTGCACAGCCTGACTGAAGTTCATCATCTCCATGTGCAGGTCGACCCGCTGGCTCAGCAGTCTGCCTGAAGAGGGCGCTGTAGACCACAGGGAAAACACAGACACAGCATCAGGTCAGTGCACACAGTCCTCTAGGGGACAGACAAGTTTTTTTTCTAGGTCTCCCAGAAGTAGGACAACAACGTAACATAGCATGAGACCCATTTCAGACGTAAGAACGCAATGTAACTTATGGACTCATAGCACAGCGGACAATTTCTGTTATACAACGGTTACCTAAAGAGCACGTGATGAAACTGGTTTGTAGGTTACAATGTTTTCTGGAGTGTGATATGATCATTGTTCCTTCAGAAATAAAATTCAACCGCAGTACATTCACACCCACAGACATTTAATCACAGGGTTTGGTTCGACTCAGAACCGGTTTAATATGACGCTGCTGTTCATTTTGCAGAAGGCAGGTCATGTCAGGCCATCTGTTACATATGAGGTTATATCAGTATGGTTATTTTTTTAAATTAAAAACAACTAAATGGCATCTTCAGGTGTGAGACACTCAAACTGAATGCTTTTTAACACCTTATTGAGTTTGCTTTTGATTTTAGTTTAATTGAATTTCTTATTCTAGGACATAAGATACAAGGTAGATCATTTGTGTTATCCCACACAGAGGCCAGTTTTATATAAACTCAGTTGGGTTAACCTACTTTGACTGACTCAGTGTTAATAAAAAAAGGCCTAATTTTTATGCAACTCAATTTCAGACCCCTCTGTTAATGCACACCCTCACATCAGACCAAACTGTACCCTATTATACTATTCTTTGACCTCATTTGTTCTCAGCTTCATTTACTATTTCTCTGACCCATAATCTAGTTCAGTCACAGGACAGTCATTTTACATGTTGACATGCATATGTGCACTTTTTCCTGCAAGCTGGCAATTCTATTTTACTCTTTCTTTGTTGTAAACAGGATTGTGTAGATGATTAGAAAGATATTCTGTTACAATAACTGAATGTTCTCATTATTTCCTTATCTAAGGTATTTGGAGAATCCAGCAAGTTGAGAGATCTCACATGATATGACGTGTGTGATTTTCTCTTCCATTTGCGTTGCACAGACGCACGTGGAAGGATTAATTTGGTTTTAAATACATAAACGATGGCCTGTTTTTGTTCTAACAGGAGATGCACAGCCTGGTTATTTCTTTTAGTTAGTTTCTGAAATGGCTTCAGCTTTCAACCAGTATTAAGTCTTTGTTCAACCAAATAAAATACAGTTTGGTTTTCTTTCAAGATTAATATCCAAAGTTGGGGTTTTTTTCCCAATTTTTTTATTTTAAAAGGAGAAAGTCAGAAAAATGTGGGGAAAAAAAGCAGTTTAATGACATGTAGTAAATGGTCAAGCCATCCGGGAATCAAACTAGGGACTCTCTGTTCAGGACATTTGAATTATAAGCTATAAATACTTGGAGCGACCCAGGTAGAACAAATTTCTGACTGGAAAAATAATAATAATAAAAAAAAACTAGAGGAAAACTTTTGCAGATTTCAATGCTGTCGTGTTCTTGGCTTTATTTGTTAGTCTTTCCCATGTGTTATTCACACTCCTAATCTTATATCAGAACTTTTTCCCTATTATTATATTCATGTTTGACTGAAAGTACTAAATGTTTTGCTATGACATGCTTGGCTAAAGGTTCAAAAGCATATCGACACAAGAGTGACGCAATTTCTGCCTGTCTTCAGTTTCTTTCAAGGTCAGTTGGAGTGTGAAAATGTGAACGTTAGTCACAATATCCAGCCAGTCTAGTAAAACCTGTACCATTTTACCAACTGGCATTTGGCTGAAGGAACACTGGACCCTATGTGTTTTGGCAAATTACTGAAGACACTATTTTCCAAATGCTGAATATCTCATCTTCTAAAGAAAAAGAAAAACACACCACTGACAATGCCTGGCTAAGATGTCACAGTGGACAAACCAAAAACACAGATGGCAGACAAATAATAGATGCAGCTTCAATTAATGCAATAATTAACTTCCATTAGCTTTTATGTAAGACTGAAGGATCAAATACATGCCTGAAAGAGCTTTTACACAGCCCAATTGTTTATTAATGTCAATCATTTGGTGCTAGAAATTGAGAGTTGATACATTATTTTATGAAAAGTATTACAGCAGTGAGACGGTGATATAAATAAATCCAGACTGGATATGAATGACCTCATTTAATCTTCTCTATGAAGAAAATACAGCTCACAATGCACTGCAGAATGTCCAAGGGACCTTCTGAATATCAGTAAAACATAGTAACGCGGATGTCTCGTCACATCAAATACAGTCTGACTAAATGACAAAACTCATTGACTCAAATGAGGACGTTACTACACTGTTAATGAATCTAACTGAAATATAATTATAGCAGGATAAAATGTCTTTTACAATAAATGACAATTTTCAATGGTTTTTTCCCCATTTGCCCAGTTGAACAAGAGTACTCCAAATCTACTTACACAAAGTCACTGGACACAAATGATTTAATAGCTGCCATCAAATCATAGCCACGACTAATTTATCATGATTAATCTGCATGTTTCATATTATTTATTTCATTTTAGTTCCATCAGTACCATCACCCAATGAACATGTGATTGAGCAGGTAAGTTGGAAATTTTGCTAGATTTTCTAGCCTCCAAGCTTTACTGGTGTACTACTTCAGCTGCAAAAACCAGAAAACCTGCTGCTTAACCTTTACCTGTATTTTGAGCATCTGTTGACATTAACACTGTGGATTTCATTGGAAATGTGTCACTTTTCAGATCGGTAACTTTACATACACTTGTCCCTTTGTATATTTAAAAAAAAAAAAAACCAATACATAGGCCTTGTATATTCAAGTTGTTATTTTGTAATCATCTCACTTCAGTCATTCTTTATTTTACGAAGTCTAAAATGAAAATATAATTTTTAAGCCCATAAAAGGTTCTTCTTCATAAGGTGTGTATTATTAAAGTATTAAAAGATCTTAACTTGAAAAGTGGTGCAAATTTAACACAATTAATCCTAAACTAAAATTTGACAACAAAGCCTAAGTCAACTGCATCTTGCGAGAACACTTCTGACGTGTGACACATTGATCATTGAATTGAGCCAATTATTGACTGTGCCTCCTTGTTTTAACCACAAGGTAATGATTATCAATAAGCTAACTACAGTGGATACATGGACCTGAATGACCTAAATTCTCCCCAACTGCAGTAAAACACACAAAAAATAAAAAATAAATAAATAACACATCCGTAAACTGACCTGTGACATTGTGTTTTCAGCCATTGTTCCTACAGTTTACTTTAATCCAGGATTTTTCCACATCCTGACATTCTGATCATGAATTCAATTACAGTTCACCTTCGCTTGAACCAACGACTCAAATGTGGGTTGCAAGAAAATATAATCAAATTTCTAACTGTTGGTCTTTCTTTTCACCCTCTTGCATATACAGTGCAGTATATGTGTAAAAGCAGTGCGCAGCACCGTGCTGATAACCAACTGGCTACATTTCTACTGACATCATGAGCCTATTATGATCGAACTACGTCAGAGACACCAGACGGTCTCCTGCTGCATTTGTTGGGAAAACACTGACAAAGCTGTGAAAGCACTCTCTTCCTCTTTCACCCGGAGTCCTTCACCAGACAGAAGGCATGAATCAGCGTTGATCCGAGGAGCGAAATATATGAATATTTGCCATCTGAAGCCAAAAATGACAAAAGGGCTAATCATATAATGAGAATATCTGAGAAATTACAGAGGCACAACAACGTGGGGAAAAAAAACAAACCTGACAGTCTGAGATTTTTTTCTGCTATATATTTATTGTGGTTTGATCATTTCTTTTTGTCAAATAATAAATAAGCATCTAAAGATTGGGGTGATTTTGTTTAGGAATGTACCTATATAGAAAATAAAAATGATATGAGACAATTACTTTTTGCTCATAAAGAAGACTTTATAAGAGCAAACCATCCATACGTGAATGTATCTATGCATATCCATTTTATAAGACATCCATATCGTAAGACATTTTTAAAAAATATTAGAAAGTGATTTCTTTACGTGCATATCTTGCCTCAGTTTTTGCAGAATCTTGCTGGTTTTACCAATCAACCAAATTAATGAACTTTAATGTTGAAGTTATAGACACTGTCACCAAATATCTGTTCATGGTCAACAGCATCATTTCTGTAGTCAAATGACATTGGCTGTTTTTTTTGCGACTAAATATTTTCTGTTTTCCTCCTGTTCCTTGCTCATTGGCTAGTACTTTGAATGTTCTAGATAAATTACATTTATAAATTACATTTATGCCATACCAAATGGACTTCTACTGTAAATTAGTCATGGAAAATGGCTAAATGTGCCAGTTTTGCTTTTATATCCAGCAAAAAGATCATTTGTTCACATTGATTTGCCATTCTTGACATTGCAGGTACATCATTGTCACTTGGAACACTGCAAAGATGATGCTGAAATGATACATCCTGCAGCCTTCTCTTTTAACCATACAAGATTTCCTTTTGTATCAAACAGTTAAAAAAAAAAAAAAAAAAAAAAGTCATATTGCGATGCATGAGAATTCATTTGCCTGAACACCTCAGCCCTATGAGAGATCTACACCTGCAGTGTTTGACCCTCAGAGCTATTCAAGGACCACAGGAAATGAATTCACGTTTATATGTAGGCCAGAGGTGGAAAGAGGTTGGTTCAGTTTCCTCTGAGGATCTAAACTGTGTAATATGAGAGCTGGATTAATGAAACACACTGGCACACTCTTTACGTAACGAGCAAAAAGAACATTCTGTATACCCATCCTGCAGATACAGAAAAGTGCTGCTTCAAGTGTCAACACTCAAGTACACCTAAAACATTAGGGAGAATCTTTAAGAGTTGAAGTAGGTAGATGGTTTGCTACAAGCACTACTTACAAAATATCATCTCTTTGCTCTGAATGTTACCCAACATGTTTATTTAAAAAAAAAAAAAAAAACTGCCAGCTTATGAAACACTGCAATAATGGGAGGGGAAAGGCTCAAGCCAACACAGTCTGTCACAAGTAAGGAATGCTGTGGGCAAAAAGTACACAAACAAATATACATCTTGTAGACATGATGGGGACCAGGTAATTGAATTAAGAATTAATAGGGAAAGTCTTGCCCAAATACATCCATCCTTTCCTTTTATGTGCCCTGTGATCAGCAGTGGAATGTAACCTAATACATTTACTTCAGTACTGTCCTGATGTACCATCTGACATCCTTTGAGTATTTTCACTTTATCCTTCTACTGTCTTTTATCTCAGAGGTAACTACTGTACTTTTACTTCCACTACATTGTCTGACAGCTCTCCTCACTATTTAAGTTACAAGTTTTCACGTCCATTCTGTCACGTGAAAACCATGTACGTCAAAATGAATGAAATGAAGGGTTCTTTTGTGGCTCATTTTACTTTTTAAACTAAAAGAATCCTTTGCAAATCCTCAGAGTGGGTTCATTTGAGGTGCTCTCTGGGTGGGATACATCCAGACACAAAAGGGCAAGAAAATTCCAAGGCAGACTTGCTTTAAGCAATTAAAATGCCTTTACTGTCACAGTGTGGTTGGAGGTTTTTTTTTTACTGGGGTAATATCACCAGACCACAACAATAGGAGATTTCAACTTGTTAAAAGCAGAGAACATGGAGTTTCTTGGAGTTTTATTACTCTTGGATTTAATGGAAAAACTGAAAACAGGCCTGCTTTTCATGAGCTCATGAGACATAGACCTTTTACTGATCCACAGTTCTCAAAACATAGCAACACAACAAATGTATGATAATCCTGGGATATTTGATGCATTGACGTGGCGTGACGTACACTATATAACAGCATATCTAAAGTAGGTTAAATGAGCTTAACCTGCAACAGAAAAATCCAATATTCATATAAATGACATTGGAAAATTAATCCAAAAACACCACCAAAAAAAAGTAAAACACTAACAGGGACCACTTTATTGCACAATGACTACTATTACTTTTTATCTTTCATATATATGGTACTGATAACACTTTCATACATTGAATTGAGTAACTTGCTTGTAGTGGAGTAAAAAGTACTTTTATTCTAGGAAAGTATTAGAATATTTGTTCCATCATTGTTTCTGAAGAACAGCAGCTCATAAATAGAAACAGGGTATGAATGTGATATAGGAAAGCTTAGTAAAGTATGTGTGCCTCTTAGGTAATGGGGGGGCTGTGCGTCACGTAACGGCTGACCTCAGTGCGGTACAAAAACAAGGGTGCAGTGTAGAAAGTGGCGCCACACATCGGTGACACCTGGAAACGTACCAAGAAAAGTAGGTCACCTGTGCAATAAAACAACATTTTCGTACAAATTTGCCACTTTAAAACATACAAACTGGTCACATTTGAAGCAGTACAGATACAAGTTGCTTACCGAGATCCACTGCTGCGTTGTACTTCTCCAAGGCATCCATCAGATCCTTTTTTTCCCACAAAACCTCCCCCTCCATCCACAGTCTCCTCGCTTTGCTCTCAGTTGCAAAAAGTTTATCAATCAGCCCGCTGAGAACTACATCTAATCGCCGACCATTTGGCAGCCCATCTCTTTTGTTCAGCTTGTCTTTGCAGTGTATACAGTCTTTCACAGAGTCATCCTCTAGGCAGCGCTTGCAGAAAGTGTGGCCACACTCCACAGTTGTGGGTTCATGAAGCAGACACTTGCAAAGGCGACAGGAAAACAGGTCCAGAGCTTCGTCTTCAGCACACTCCGCATCACTTTCACCCCCATCCTCTCCATTGCTACCTTTAAGGTGACTGTTTAAAGTCCCAGAGATGCCCAGCTCTTTCTCCCGCAGACTCCGTGCGATGGTTTCCACCAGGAGGGGAAGCTCCTCCGGCCGCAGTTTACCCAGACTGGCCGCTATGCAGTACGAGTCCAGAGCCTCTGAAATCCGTCCTGCACGGGCCAATGAGTCTGCCTTTCTCAGACACAAGCCCCTGTCCGGCTGCTGGAGGTCAAGGAGCTGGGAGCTGTAGATTTCCACAGCCAGATCAAAGTCCCCAGCCCGGTTGGCTTCCTCCGCCACCTCCAGCATCTCCGGACAGATGCCGGCCGCTGCGGGATTGGACAGCGGGTGGACGAACACCTCGCCCTGATGAGACCGCATACCCGTCTCCATCTTCTTCTCCCAAAAGGGAAAATCAGATAACCAGACGGCAAAGAGGCTCAATCAGTGATAGTCTGGAAACAGCAAACGTAACCCCCCACACTGCTCAGATATCAGCCCGGTGGAAACCTCAACAACCATCGCTGGTGTCCGACTTGGACTGCTGGCCACTGGAAGTAGATTAGGATGCATTCCGAGGCATATGTCTTCACATTCAATAAAATAGGACGTTTACCTAATTCTGCTGGCCCATGTCGAAGTTACACAGTAGTAAACTGTGGTTAGTGCGCTGATAAATCCAGTCGGAGGTGCAGCTTCAGGCAGACACCGGCTCCAGTGTCTTAAAGGTCGGCGGGACTCTGTCCACTCTCTCTCTCTCGCCCCCTTTATACAACGAAGGAGGCGGTATATTAAAGCTGTCCAAAAACAGGTGGACGCTTCTTCTGATATAATAAATTTAAAAATGGGGTCAAATTATCCTATCGGTGTTTCATGATAAGTAGAAACCCGGTGGATGGTAAAACCCACCGGGCTTAGCAAATAAGAAGCTTATTCTCCACCACTTGCCCTATCGCGTTAACTCGCAGTTCAGGTATTTTAACATTAAATTAAATATACAACTGACGACTTTTCCTCTTGCACAAATCTACAGTAAATGAAGGCTGGAAAGAAGTTATTTTCGCTACAGACCACAGACTGTGCTTGGTCCGGTGAGCCACAGCTGATCGGCTGTTGTTGTTTTTATGTAAGAGACCCTGAAAGCGTTGAAGCCGCAGCAGTTAGCTAACGTTACCGCGGATAGCTGCCCGGTGCGGCTCAGTGAAGTCAATAAGCAAATTTTTTTCTGTTGTTCCAAAGCCGGTTTATTTCGCCGCATCTAAATGTCATGTCCGTGTCTCCAAAAACGTGAAAACCCGCAGGAAAACAGAGCTCCCTCCAGGGTTCTCCATCTTGGTCGCTAGCCAGCTAGCTCCGTCAGCTAAAGGCTGCCGCTGCTACTGCTGGTGCTGCTTCTTTGGATTTCATGTACAATTCACCGACGAAAGCGCAGCGTGTCACGTGCCAGTCGAGGCGTGCTCTTATTGGTCAATTATGTGGCTCACTTATATAACGCAACGATATTGTATAACCTTTTACAGACGACAGTGTCGGAGCCGCACGGAGAAACCGACACTATTTATTTGTTTTAATGAGGTTAAAACACGTGATATCACAACAAAAGGCATTTAAGTACAAAATGTACGGACTCATCACGTTTGTTTGGCTTAAATTAAGAATTCTCATATTTATCCCTTGATAACCCGTCGCTCGGAATTGATTCGTAGTTTTATGTAACGCTTTATATAAGCAGTTTGTAAGAGGTCTGGTTTCCGTTTGAAAAGGGCAGAATACATGTCATCACGTCATATTTTTTTTATTTCTTTTCAAGGATTTCCATAAGTCAATAAAAGTGGATGCTTTTAAAAAACGTGGAGGTTGGAGGACCACTATTATGAACCAACTCATTCATTCATCCAAGCTCTATTAAGGACACAAAACTTGGCCCATAAGATAAGATGACACAAAAAAGAAGCAGAAAAAAAGTATGAATCCATATGTCACTTATACAGAAAGGCTTGATTGCCAGTGAGACCACATTTGAGATGTAAACCTCACAGAACTAATCTTGGGATAGACCAGGGCTTCTACGTTTGAGTTTAATAATTTTGTAACTCTGTATATGAATGAATAAATAAAATATCAGCTGCACAGCATTGAACACCACAATCCACAAACATCTGCATGGGACCCTAAATGAGAGGGTCCATAATATTTCTACACATATTGTTACCTAATGACTGACTTGAAATCTTTATTCTATTTGGATGATTTATCATTTATTTCAGAGCAAGTTGCACTGTGATGTTCAAGAGATGGGCAGCAAAACGTTTCTCACCTGTGGAGAAAAACCTGCAATATAATATGGTTATTTTGAATATGTGGTCTGAATAAGTTGGACAACAAAAAAAAAAAAAAGATGAATGAGCAGTAAACAAACACAACAAATTGTAATAATGGTATATGAATAACTATTGTAGGTAATTCATTCATCAGACAGGGGTAGTTATTTGTTTACCTGGTTTACTAGTTTCAGCTACTTCCTGTGTATGAATAAATAGATACCCAAAACAAGTAAAAAGAAGTGGAAATCTGTGTGGTCCTATCAGTTTTTGTACCACAACATCCATTTTATTACACACACTCATCAAAAATAATATCAATAATGAGTGTCCTCAGTACATGTTACTTACATGTTCACCCCGTCATCTCTTAGAAACTATTTTGGAACTACTTTCAGGTACGAAAATGTGCTTTTTGGCTCATTTTTTTTTGTCTTTTCACATGCATACATACATACATACATATATGATATGATATGACATATGGCATATGACATACATAAAATCTGCATTTACTCTAAAAGTTATTGTTATCTGATATGTTCTATCAAAGATATATGAGCTTGTGAATGGTGACCCCAAAGTATTTGTCCACCAACCCCTGAACACACCTGCATTTGGCTGTTGTTGGGTGGTTAATACCCCACCCCCTGAAGGGGAGGTAAGGGGTATTGTTTTTGGTTCAGTTTGTTTGTTTGTTTGTTTGTTAACACTCTATTGGCAAAACTATTGGCTGAATTCATTAAAATTTGGTTTATAGATTGCCAGTGACACAAAATAGAGGTCATTACATTTTGGGAAAAATTAGGTCAAAGTTTCAGTTGTTTATGAATTTTTAAAATATTTTTTTCCCCCATTTACTTAGAATGGGTGAAATTTTACATCTGTAGCAGCAAAACTGTGGGTTTAATTCACACCAAATTGACCGTATAGATTGCCAGTGACCCAGAATGGATCTCATTACATTTTGGGAACAGTAGGACAAAGTTACAATTTTTTATGAATTTTTAAAAATCTTCCCATTTCCTTATAATGGGTGAAATATGTGCGAGGGGCAGGGTTTGTTGTGCCTGGCACCACTTGTTTTGGATTTGTATAGAGACCACATTTTCTTAAATTCAGTTTTCACTCTTAAGTTTTACCAACCTTCTTTCCCTCATAAACAGTGTGTTATTGTGTTCAGAACCTCCTACACTTTGTATGCTCCTCAAGGCCCTTTTGTAGTGTGCATAATGAGAGCATTTATATTACTTCACATTTGTACACACTACTTCAGACGCAGTAATACAAGTTAAGAGTATTCAATGAATATGATTCACCATGTGCCCTGTTTTCCTCAGAACTGCGGTTCTCCATACTAACAAACTTCATGGTCTAATGACATACATAGTAATTAAACTAATCAACTACTCATGTGTGTTTATTTTATGATTTTCAAATAGAGTGTATTAATATATGGTATTAACAAAAATTGCAAACTTATTGTCAAGGAAAGAATAAGATAAAGGTCACAATCAGATTAGGGTCATTGTATGATGTTATAGTTTTAGTTAGTGCTTAGTTTAAGTTCACCAGATGCTTAAATAATCTTTTCTTGAAAAACAGACTACAAAGTGAATGCTTTTGTATATGTTACACAGCACAGTTCAATAGAAGGAGACATTATCAGTACAGTCTCTGTTTCATCTTATGACTCAGTGCTGTGGCTTTACAGTTAAATCATGAAACAGAGTGGGGATTGTCTCTAAAAGCTTCAAACAAATCAATTAAGACCCTTTTCATGAGAGCAGGATAAATTTATATTCTGACATGTGACCCAGCGTATTTCATGTTCAGGGTTACGATCGTCTTTGTTGTGATTTCAAGCTTCCCACTGAAAAGCTTAGTGTCGATATTTAAATCTTTTGAGTATCAAATAAAACTAAAAATAAAACTTCATGTGACCGCTGTTCACAGTCTGGTCTGTGTTTTTTTCTGATAGTCCACATGACTTTTTCTGCAGATTTACCACACTGGATGTGCTGCTGTTGAAATACTTACAGAGACATTTTTCTGAGTTGTGACAATAGAAATAAATCATGTTCCTTTTTATTGTACCAGTCTGAAAGCAGACATTTTACCAAAAAAAACAGCTCTCAAAAACACAAAAAATAGTCAGAACATAATATGACAGAAGATAATTAAGAATGCTAAGCATGAATGAGAACCCACACTAAAAATAAGGCAGTAAATCAATGCAGCCTCAATATAATTGAATCTAATCAAACTAGAAAAACAAACCAGTATATAATTATATTCAGTAAATATTTCACAAAAATATATTTACATTAGTGCTAGTTGTGTAGTTATTTGTTAACAAATTTATAAAAATAGGCTAGTTTATAATAAATTAACCCATAAAGACGCAAACAGCCACTGACAACCAAAACTACCTACTCATCTGTAATGTTCAATACCTGTTGATCCACAAATCCTATCAATACATGTAAATAATTGGTGTAACGTGCACTTTGTCATCTTTTCATGGTTATCAGATATGACCCATTTGGATGTTCAGAGGCTCCATCGTTACCATGGAAACACCATCATCTTCTACAACGTTGATTCACCAGTAAAACCCATGGAATTTGATGAATAACAGAGGATGGAGATGTTTGTTTTTATGGTCAGTCATTAATATCTTGCTGAAAAAAAAACTTTTTCTGCAGTTTTTACTGTTGTAAAATAATAACCTTTGAATTTACTTTGAGTTTTCTTGAACATCTACATGATCAATGAATTAAATATAGGGAAAAATACCTGATTTACACTGAAAAATGCAAATTACAGAGGATAATACTACAAGAAATAGCGATAAATCACTTAAGAAAGGTTAAATATAGAGATAAATTCATGTGGGAACTGGCACAAAAGTAGCACTGAGTCTTTATGGGTTAGTATAATGTCTGGAAACCATGGGCTTTTCTTTTCTAGCAGCAACTTTGAAAATATCATTAAATGTTTTTATGAGAACAAAATCCGTTTGAGGTTAAAAACAATTTAAATCAGTCACTTTAAAATGAATGAAATAAATTCAAATCTATTGTTTTTTTTCATGGAAATTGGTTAAATTTCATCAGTTGATTAAAAATATGTTTAATTAAACTTTGGTGAAAGTGTAGTCAGCCTGTTAAATAAAATTTGCATGTACTCCTTTTAATTAGTAGTTGATTTTTTTTTACAATGAACATGTAGACACATACATATCTAGACTAAAACTAAACACTCCCTCCACAGTCTCTGCAGCAACTGCACTCTGACCTGCCACAACAAAACCTGCACTGTACGAGGGAACAGAGTGTGATGTGCTCAAATTACACTTAATAACTACGTGTGCACGCGATCTGGAATGTATTATAAGATGAGCTTCATATTTCCTGGAATTTCCTATTTGAAGGTTGAAGTGAGCGTCTGATCTTCTCAACTTTAACCAGGTCACAATGTCCTCCAGGCATTGTGTGTGAAGGAGTATGATCCACCTGAGAGCGATGGTTTGCCAAGCCAGAAGAGGGACAAAGGAGAATGGAGCAATATTTTTTAATATCTCCACAGAATATGCCTGAATACGTCTTCTCTCCTGAAGTTTTTAGAGTCATCATGATGAACAAAATGCCATGTGTTTCAGTTGCATTGTATTATCTAACAGCCATTAGTTTCACATGAATTAACTGAGACTTGTTTTTTTTCTCACTTTTGGCACAATAGGGACTAATCTTAGCTTTTGTAACAGGAGCTCCATGTGCCACTATGAACTGTAAACATTATATGCACACCACCAAAAAAAAGGTTCAATTTCACTGTCTTTTAAAGTACTCTCTTCCCATGATGCTCTCTGCTTGCATTGTGTCCTGTAGTCTTGACTGTGTACCCAGATTAAATGTAATTTTGAAGCACATTTTCCTTCCTCTTCCTTGTATGGCTGTGAAGGTAAATGTAAAGGTAAAAGTGCATCTAAATATAGGCAAAAAAAAAAAAGATGAACAGTGATTCCAAT
>JAPTGW010000015.1:16100201-16110647 GCA_029814545.1 Apogonichthyoides opercularis
ATAAGAGAGGAAATATATCTAAATCTTCACATTAAAGTCATAATGATGACCAAATATGACTACATAGTGAGTAATGTACTGGTAATATGTCTTTAAAATGCTCAGCAAAAAATCATTTAAGAAAATTACATTTCTGGAAACAACAAATCAGATGTCAAGGGTTGAACTTACAGGTTAGACCATCAGCAGACTGGGCGCTGTTTTGAGGGTTCCGATAAATGTTCAGCAGAGCAATTGTCTGAAAGAGTCAATTTTACATACATATAAAATTGTACTTGCATATATATTAAGTACAAACAAATAAATTCATTTTTGTCCTGTTATAACCAGGTGACAACTTACAATGATGTGTTGATCACAGCAATGTTCTGTTCTGCAATGTTTTCTATTTCAGAGCATAATACACAGTATTTATAAACACCATAACCTCACCTGACTGAATGTTGGCTTATTGTGCAATCTGGAACAGCGGTCTCCATGTCGGCAGGCACCAATTTTGAAGTAAAAAGAACAGTTCACCCTGTGTAAAAGATTAACAAAGATGGATATACTGCACCCCTTAGCAAAACAAGAAGCAGCAAAAACAGAAGCTCTTTACCCTCTGCCATAAAGCTACTAAAGTTGTTATGAATTGTACTTTCTGCTTCGTCCTGTGAGTCCTGGACTTATCAGGTACATCTGATCTTATTTACTGGATCAAGCCCCACACTGTCTCCTTTTGTCTTCAGTTTCCCCTTTACCTCCAGAGCTGTAGATCCATTATTTTTCCGTTTACATTAATACTGATATTTTATTTTTTAAATGGGTATTTTCCCATTCATGTTTCATGGCAGGAAGTCATCATTTACTAATCCCTTAACTTTCATTATCTAACACAAACAATGCCAAAACGCAGAGAAAAATTTTCATTTTGCAAAGTGTTCATATTACTATGGCCTGGACATTTCAAAGGCATCATCTGTTGTAGCTCATTACTATCAACTGAGTATTCTTTGGAAAATTAACAACCTGCAACACCATCATTTCTCCTTGGTCCAAGATGATTTGATGTGCATCCCATTGCAGAGGCTCTTTATAACATCAAAAGTAATCTATCACAGCCCAACATTTTGACACTGATGGCAGAGCTACATATTTCATAGAACTGCAAGTGCTTTATCAGCGTGTGCAATTACACAATCAAAAACAGCTGCAATAAAGGTTTGGTGTGTGTATGATGATATATTGGACAAAGCATCATTTACAAGAGACGGGTACCATGAAAAAACATAGAAAATAAAAGCTGCTACTTTGTTTTTATTGTTTCTGTATTTTTTTTAATTCAAGCTCAAACAACCCACTGCAATCTTAGTTATGTTAATTTACAATGATTATCTAAATATTCACAAGTCTCAGTACAGGTAATATTGCTCATAGATCTGAGAAAACTGTTCCCATTGAAACTAACAAGGAGCCAAAGCCTTATATATACATGTTACATAGAATTTGAATGGTTGATTCAGTGTCCTCTTTCTATGAAATAAAGACGTCTTTTTAAAAAAAAAAAAAAAAAAATGAATTAAACTTTTACATAGAAAGGCATATACAGTAACTTCAATAATAATAAAATTAAGGTTATACCCAGCATTAATGTCCTAGACTTGTGAAGACGGTATCTTACCAAGTAAAATAAAAATATATGATCATATCAGAATAGGACAAACTACCTATAGGTCTGCTAGATAGATAGTTTTAGACTGTTTCAGCTGTGTACCAGTGTGCAAAACAACAGATGTAAGCTAGTTAGAGAATGGAGTTCTTCATACATTTAAAAAAAAAAAAAAAAAAAAAAAAAAAATCTCATGTTATTGGTTTGAGCCGGTTTTTAGGTCTTCGAGCAGCTCACTTGTGTTACACATGTAGTATCATAGCGGGCGGTGAGAGATGGATGAGATGAGAGCTAGCTAACTAACTTAACTGAGAGTGTTTATTAGCTGATATTTCAAATTGTCACAAGTTTTCAAGGGTCTGAATGAGTTACTGAAATATATAATAGCTTGGTGCTTCTTGTATCACTCTATGGACTTTCCCGTTTTAAAAAAAACCCCAGCCCTATTATTTACAAATAATAAGCGATTGTTTCTTGAGCCCATTCAACACCCAGATGTTACAGGAACAATATGCGGCGCGGTACTGACATTAGCTGACTAGCATTAGCATTGGAGGCTAAAGACATTGAAGAAGCACAGCTGCATACCTGCAACGTTATTGTAAAAAAAAGCAAAATGTCAAAGTGGAAATTTATGAGAATAGTAAAACAAAGACTTATTTCACCTATTAATTAAAGATTAGGTACTTACTTATCTTTCTCTGTCCCAAAAATGGACGCCAAGTATTCTGCCATCTTGCTAGCCTCTGTCAAACAACAGCAACAACGACAGACCACGCTAAAAGCATCCTTCAGAATAAAGCCAAAAATATTTACATTTACATTGGCAGTATTTAACTGTATGCGTGGCGCAAAGGAAACCCTCGTAAAGGTGACCCTTCAAATGGTGTCCAAATGATTTTTGTTAGTCAAGGTATTTATTGTTAGAGTTCATAGTGTGTTATAACCGATGTTTCTCATTTGTAGGAATCACAATACCAACCAAGGGGGTGCTGGTTTGTACAACACAGCCTAAATAAAGACTTACAATACGTATAAAATGCCGATTGTTATTCTTTTGGTCTGCTGAGAGTGATTAAAAGGGGACCAGTCACACATTAGTATATTTATTTGTGATTCATGAAACTGATTAAAAAATTAAGTCTCTTACTGTGAAAGACAAACACCAAACCGGAAGCTGTTGAATCACGTCACTTCCGCTGTGAGTGTTTCACGCACATTCATGAACCACATGCTGCAATTCAGTCATTTCATTCATTGTGTAGTGCTGCTGAGATACCTGGTTGAATTTGCGTACCAGACTTATTTATCAGAGTTTGGAATGAAAAAAAAGATACTTAAAGATTGTCTTTGCAAAGAAAGATGTAAATGTTACCATAATGGCATGCTAAAATAGATGCCGTTGACTTCCATGTTAATGCAGCAGCATTATCAAGCCAAAAACATCATATGCAAAAGTAAAATGCTGACGGGAAACTTTGCCTACTTCCAATGCTTTGCCTATTTAAAGGCGGTATTTTACCTTTGGATTATTTTCATAGTACTACTTAAGTGTTAAAGAACCTATTTGTCATACATTTCATTAAGAAGACATGTATTTTAGAAGTAGCAACGTTTAGCTGTTAATTTACTACCAATTTTTTACTACCGTTAAAAAATTATAAAAAAGTTAACCTCATCCTCTGTTGGTGAGGAAAATAAATTTGGAATTTACTATCTAAAAAAACCAAAAAAAAAACGGTTCAACAGTCCTGATTTCAGGCTTTTTTTTTTTTTTTTGTCATGTTACACATTCAACAGAAACACTCATTTCATTTATTAAGAAGAAAAAAAGGGGGGGAGGGGTTTATTATGAACCCACTGTTTTATATATATATATAAATTTTTAATCAACAAGAGTAAAAGTAACAGTAACCCAGGACCAATCAGATCCAGCCCAGACAGAAGCGATTCCATGATGAACTAAGATGTTGTGGTAGACATTCTTATTCATGATACCATTGATTTTTATTCATTTGCTTATGACGTTTTCACAAATAGAGCCCCATACTATAATGGAATCTCCACTGTGTTTCACCATGTGTGTAATACATCTGGAATGAAAACATTCTCTAGCTTTTCTCTGGACATACACATGTGGATGCTGACTGAAGAGTTCAAACTTGGACTCATCTGTCCAGAGTGCCTTCTTCCAGTCATTAACAGTCCAGCGTTTGTGCTCCCTGGCAAACCTGATACATTTCTGAGTGTTTTCAGACCTCAATAAAGGCTTTTTAGCAGCTATTCTTTCTTTTCAGCCTTGTTCCATCAGTGGTCTGCTTATGGTCCTTCTAGAGACTTTCTCAGACTCTGACCTACAAGCATTAATCTCTGCCAGAAAATCAGCAGTGGTCTTCTTCTTCTGTCTCCAGGACTTAAAATCTTATGGTGTCTGACGTCTCCCTCAGTTAACTTTTGTTTCCTGCCTCTTCTTTGGTGCATTTTGTAAGTACCAGTCTTTACAACTGACTCCAAACCATACCTGACCACAGACTTGAGAACACTTGATGTCTTTCTCTATTTGTCTCAGACCATCCAGCATCATGAAGTGCTTTAATAGAGACTCTTTCATTATCAGTGAGTTCCCGACATTTTACCATTTTGAACAAAAAAACCCCAAACTGAATACACCTTTTTAGTATGAAATTTGAGTCAGCTCACTCGACTTCTCTAAGAGGTCAGAAATTAATCAAGCATAACATTCACCCACTAAAACTCATTTTTTTGTTCAGAAATGCACATAACTATACACTTACATCTTAATCAAGAAATAATAATGCAATTTATTATTTAGTTTTTACTGTGGGATAAAACATACATTATTTTTTCTTTCAAACATGCAAAGAAACAAAATAAAACAAAAACATTTAAATGAACAAACTCTGTCTTCAAGTATAAGCAAGTCTGAATTTGCATGGTCGAAAAAGAGTAGGAAGAAGCATAAACATATTTAATCCTACCCCTCAAGTACTTTTACATCTTTATCAATAACTTAAATCATGAATCAAACAATAAGCTTTTCTTCATTTAGTTTTTAATTTTTATTCAACCCACAACTAATACATAATATAGTAATTGAGTTATGCACAACAGTTATCATGGCAGTACATTCATACAGACATCAACAGTTCAACAATTTTCTTCAATAGTTACAGTATTTATCAATATAACTTTGTCCATAAACAAACAGCTCTCACAGTCATTATTAAATACTGTACCTCACAAGGATCAATTCTTTCTATCTCTTTTTAAACTGAATTATGGTTGAGATTTGTTTTATCTCTACACACAATTTGTTCCAGTTTTACTCCACAAATGGTAATACAGAAACCTTTTAACGTAGTGCGCAGTTTATGAATCTTTAAATTTAACTTTGCCCTTAAATCATAACCTCCCTCTCTTTCACAACACATTTCTTGAATATTACCCGGCAGTAAGTCATTCTTTGCTTTATACATACTTGGAATAGTTTTGAACTCCACAAGATCAAGGAATTGTAAAGTTTTAGATTGTAAAAATAATGGTTTGGTGTGTTCCCAAAAACCAACATTATGAACAATTCTTATTGCTCTATTTTGCAGTATAAGAAGTCTTTGTAATGAACTTGCATGTGTATTTCCCCATACCTCCAAACAGTACATACATTGGGTAGTCCAAATTTGTCAAGCTCTGTATGTATAAAAAAATATTAATATAATTATAAAACTATGACAGGGTTACTCATCATGCTTATATAATTGTTACTGTACAAAAGCAAAATCATTCATCTGTATTAAACATGCATCATCATTATCTGAAGTAGACGCTAAACCATATAGGCCTACGTTACCATCATTGGAAAAGTTAGATCATGTGAATACATTTTAACTGTGACATATCCATCACTACGATATATTTAACAGATACTACCGTAAGAAGATGTCTATGCTTATCTCATCTTTTTTCCATATAAGTTTTGGGGTAACTTCATTCTTGCCCGTTAGTCTCCGCCCCTCTTATGCTCTGTCTGTAGTTGACCAAAAACTTGCATAGTACGACTCGAGTGTGTGATTTTTGCCTGCTTTTCTACTACAGCTGAACATATTCTGAGACCTTTCGAAGCCTGAATTGTCAGAGGTACGGATATTTCACAGACGGAAGCATATATCCTAATATAAATGCTCTAAATATTGGTAATATAACAGGTTTGTTTGTTGTGCTCGCAAGCTTCCCGCTATTTTGTAGCTCATTCGCTAGCTAGCTGCTAACCACTGACTCCCCCGTTAGCTTACAATGGGAAGAGGCCGCCTGCCTTCAAGCTAGTCACTAACAGAAAGCTAACGAACTTTAATTTCATCTGGGATAACTTCAGCTTAGACGGCATCACACCGTGCCTTCTTTTATTTGAAGTTCGTTTCTTGAAAAGCCGCCGTTATACCAGGTTGGTGTTAGCAGGCTTGCTAACAGTAAAGCAAACTAGTGTAGAGGAGCCTGTAGCCGCGACGCTGATTCACCGTCCAACCACAAACAGACGGTGCGTACACATCCAGACACGATAAATGTCGCTTTTAAGTCCATACTTCTCACGGTAGCCGAAATTTGTGTGCAACCCAAAGCTGTTTCTGTATATCTGGGACATTTCAAGAGCTCCGTGGTCTTGGTTTTCCCGTAAAACTTGCGTCGTATTTATCACGGCTGCTCTCGGAAGTCTTACAACGCTGTAAACCTTAGCCAGGATTTCCGGCTCCTTTCCATTTGCCCTATGCTGTTTTGTTTCCGTTTATTCTATTTCCGTTTTTAAAAGTTTTCTTCGTGCAGAGATAAAGTGTGATTTAGCGCGATTGTAATGAATTTAATAACAGGAATGTGTTTATACCATAATTTACCCATTGTTTAGCAAGCGGGGACTAAGGCTTGTGCAATCGGTTGCCTCGCCCCGCAATGTAGTCGCTTACAAATTTGTAGCTAACTGGGATCACTGTGAACCAGGTCCAGTATAGCGACATGTGTTGCCTGATGGATAGGTCTTAGCATTAAATGGTCTGGAAAAATGTGTTTATGATATTTACATATGTTTTGGTCGCTATTTTGGGAAACTAATGGCCTAGCAGTTGGCCTTTAGACGCCAAAGCCTCGCCCTCGAGTTGGCTAACGTTAGCAGTTGGATCAGTCCCTGAACTGTCCCGGACGACCAATGAGAAGACGAGGCTCACAGGCCTCCACACTACACAAACACAGATCTGCTTTATCACACGGTTTCATCTTCAACATCCAACCTAAACTTCATACATCTGAAGCCTAAATAACCTAAATCCTCACTGTTAAAGTACATTTTAGGCATCAAACTCTGTTATCTAATTTGTTAGTCCTAGTGTTTGTGTAATTTTTAGTCATACAATCACTTCAGAAATAACTTAAATCATCTTTTTACAGTTGCCTACAATATTTGCTATTTACAAACGATTAAGTTAGAGTTCACGATTTATTCTCATTATGGTCTTAGAGCACATATTAAATATTTACAATAGTTATAATTAATTACAAATATGTGCAAATCCCACCAACACAGATTTTCACATATATGTAGGTTTTTCATTTATTATTACATTAATTGTTAGGGCAATAACATAGCCTAGAAGTTTGATGGATTTGCTTGGGACCAAAGGGTTGCCAGCTCCATTCCCCAGACTGGCAGAGAAAATGTTGACTGATGTGCCCTTGAGCAAAACACTTAACCTCCCCATTTGCTCCCCAGGTGTCTAACATGGCAGCCCACTGCTCTCAGTCTGCAGTGTGTGGTGTGTTTACATGTTCAGCTAGTGATGGGTTAAATGCAGAGGGTCAATTTCAGTGTGCGTTTCATATCCACATGTAAAAATATATACTGACAAAGATGAGAGGAGATAAAAGCTCTTACTTGCCATTACTGTTGGGCAAGGAAATGTCTACAGAGGGAAAGTATGTTTTGTTAAGTAATGCACAGTAAGTGCATAATTTGTGTATCTAGAGCAGGACATACTTAAGTAATTTTGCTCAAAACAATAAAAATACTAATCAGTCCAAGTAATTAAGCTATCTTGATAAAGTAATCATGTTATTGTGAAAATGCAATTATTCAGTGTTGTCATAACTGATGAGGCAGTTGTTTATTATAGTGGCATTCATTTAATGTGGTAGTCTTATTTATTGTTTCTGATCATTTTTAGTTAAACTTCATATGTGTCAGGTAAATTAAAATGTAGCTTTCACTTTGTGTGCTTCCACAGCTTGGAGCTCTCGGTTTAAAAAAAAAAAATGTCCAAAAGTGAACCAGAAGAGATGATAGAGATCGAGATTGATGAGCGGGAGAAACAGGCATGCCTAGAAGAAGGGTAAGTAAAATCTAAATGTGACTTGTATATACAAACTAAAAATAATAACAATAAAAAAAATTCCCATTCAATCTTTTACCTCTGCAGTGTTGAGGAGCACACTATCACAGCATCAGATTTAATTCAGCAAGACATTGACATCAATGAGCCAATCGGTAATTTGAAGAAGCTTTTAGAGCCACGTATCCAGATGTCATTGGATGCGTACGACATCTGCTTACAGGATATTCAGGTAACAGATTAAATAAAAGATGCTTAGGAGTCTTCATGATGTTAATGTTTTGTTGTTGACATAAAACAAGCCAACGGTATATAATATTTCTTTTCAATTTATAGCTGCACCCTGATCATAGTCTCTTTGATCAAGGAGTCAAGACTGATGGCACAGTGCAGCTCAGTTTGCAGATTATCACTAAGCCAGGTACTGCTTTAATAACAAGTCATGACACCACACAGAGAGCAATAAGCATTTGCTTCAAAAAGAGAATATGCAGTTGTGGTTTGTTTTAAATATTACATTGCACTTCAGTAAAGCTCACATGTGCTTGTTTTATTTTCCAGGTGAGGAGAAGTTGAATATTTTGGAAATTGTAAAACCAGTAGAAACAGTGGAGGTGGTGATTGATCCAGATGCAGCAGGGGAGGAGGGTGCTTTGGTGGAGGAAGGTCAGCTTATTGCTGTGGAGCGATCTGCTCTGTCAGATGAGACCTCAGAACAGGTCACCCGCTGGGCTGCAGCACTCGAAGGCTACCGTAAAGAGCAGGTTCGTCTCGGGATACCATATGGTGAGAAGCCTTCCTAGTATGCAAAAAAAGGATCTGTTAATACATTAAAAACTTTGTGATTGATAATGTTTTAAATCTGTTCCCTTCTTCAGATCCTGTGCTGTGGACAGCTGACCAGGTGATCCACTGGGCTGTGTGGGTAATGAAGGAGTTTAACATTGATGAGATGGAAATAGGCAGCATCCACATCCCAGGTCGAGAGCTCTGTGCTTTCAACCAGGAGGAATTCCTTCAGAAGGTCCCCAATGGAGAGATATTGTGGAGTCACCTGGAGCTCCTAAGAAAATGTAAGCTGGAGTGAGAGCCAGTGACCAGTATGTACAAACTGGTGATGGTTGTCTTTTTTTAGAATCAGTGGAGTTTTAAGCCAGACATTTGGCACAAAGCTGTATTGATTTAAAAATGTCTAAGATTTAATCCTCTGAATTTTAGGGTTTGAAATGTTCTAAATATAATGTTGACAGATATTGGATTATGGTATGGTTTCTTATACAAAATTGCACTAAGGCTAGTGTCATTTTTAATTGTCTTCATTGGAAAATTTGTATTGATCACACTGTAACAAACCAACATAGAATCAGTAACCACTAAAGCAAACTATTCAGCCAGAGAAATAAATATGAAGCAATAAATGTGGAACTGAATGCCAAACTAAAATCGAAAACATGTAGGAGATGTTTTATTGTGGAAGTTAATATTTTCACTGAAAGTCAATTATTCCAGATAAGATTAATACTATTGGCCACTGTTGACAGCGGGTTCTGCTGACTATCATAGTTTGTAAAATAGAATGCTTTTTGTGTAAAGCCACAGCAGAAGTCAGAAATGCATAAAGCAGCAACTTGAAACTCCGACTGATTTTCCTTCATGTTGTTTTTTGTTTTTCTTAGAATGGACATGAAATAGGTCTTACATTGCACCCCTGATTATCTTAAAGTCCTTATCCTGCAGAAAACATTATACAGATGTTTACTTTGTGTTCTGTATTCTATTTCAGATGTGTTGGCGAGTCAGGACCAGTCTGGAGGCGATGCCACTGTCACCATTGATCAGCGTAAGTCTTCCATTACATTATGTAAATGCAATAGCTCTTATTAAAACACAGGAGACACATTTTATAGGTGTTTAAGGCTTTGATCACTGATAAACCTTCCTGTTTGTTTCTTCAGCTGTGCAGATAATCCCAGCTCAAGTGAGCACACCCACCACCATAAAGGTACTGAAGCAGAACCGAGGCCCCAGAGCACCCCGCATTTCAGGGGGAGAGGAACGCAGTTCGCCTGGCAACCGCACAGGTAATGCACATTCCAACTCTGTGTGTCTGGAGTGGTGAAAGGCATTCTGGGAGAGGATGTTGACTCAGGAATATTTGACTTAATCAAACTGTCAAATCAAATTTGAGCACAGATGGACCCAGGGTTCCCATGGGGTCTTAAAAATCCTGAATTTACAAATCTCCATTTATACCTTAAAGTCTTTAAGAGGTATTAAATTTGATATGGTAGGTCTTAAGTTATGTTGCCTTAAACTTGTTTGCTGTATTGTGTTTAAGTGTGTCTGGGAGACATCCAAACTGCAAAAAAAGTAACGTTAGTCTATTCAGTTCCACCCGTTCCAACACAA
>JAPTGW010000015.1:16497608-16508851 GCA_029814545.1 Apogonichthyoides opercularis
TAGAGAGAGAGAGGGAGCGAGCAAGAGAGGGAGAGTGAGTGCAAAGTAGGCACTGTAAAAGAGAGAGGGGCAGAGCTATAAGAAAAGAAAAAGAGAAAGAGCACAGAGTGAGACAAGGAGAGCTGTTTGCCTAAACCCTGTTGGCTTTCCCAGTGTGCGTATCCCAGTGTTGTTCAGTGAACCGTGCGGTGGACAGTGCCACTGTGTCTGTGTGTAGCTCTGGTTGTATTGAACTCTGCTCGCTGACCAGTGGAGAGTGAAGAGAGGGAGGAGTGAGAGGAGGAACAGAGTGCCGGACAGCCTGTCGGCGGGTTTGCCCGGCAAAGGCAGAGACATTCTGCAACCATGCTGGAAAACACAGGTGGAACAAGTGTGGGTGAGTGTAGATGAGGCTGTGAAGGAGCTTTTCTGGGTTGTGTTGTTGTTTAGTGTCCTCCTATAAAATCGTAAAGGTTAGTCGGGAACACTTCAGAACAAATGTGACATCAATTATTTTGACCTAGTTTCTTTTTACATACTGTGACTGTCAGACTTTTTTCATGCAGGAGATTAATTTACTGCATTAACTAGTCAACGTGATTGATATGTTATTATGGCGCTTCATACAATTACTGGAGATACTTGGATGACACAAGTTGGCTCTCTTCACGTCATTGAAATAGAGCTGAGGTTGTTAGGATGTCTCACTGTCTGCCTCATCTGTCTCTCCCAGATGCTAAAGTGAATAATCAGTCAGAAACTACTAAATGTGCAATGGAAAGTGGTGACGGGAACACCGGTGAGTGATTTCCACCTTTTTTTTCCTCCCTCCTTTACTGGTGTGAAATCAAAATTTGCTGAGATTTAACTACATATTCAACAGGTTTTCAGTCCAGAATTAACAGCGACAGTCACTGGTTTACTTTTTTAATAACAGACTTATTTTCAGAAAAGCGATGGCAGCTTTCCAAAATCCTTGTGATCAGCCCTCCTTGTCAAATTAAGTGTTATTCGACAGAGCAGCTTCCCTCACTTATTAAATATCGGACTAATTTCTTCTGTCAGTGCTTCATTGATTCTGTAATGCAGATAGTCTTAGAATGAAAGCAGTTGCATATAAAGTACTGCTTTGGGTTATATGCTTTAAATGATGAATGAAGTACATCTTAATGATATTCTGGGCATTTTTTCATGAATTCCTGATACAATTACAAAATATTTCACTTTTAAAAAATGTTATTAGGTCCATTTAGTTTTCTTGGCCGCTTTACGGTCTCAATATTGTGACCTTATCCTTGTGTCGGTGTAGATTATATTGGCAGTGAAAATCATTTTTGTTCTCATCTGACATGTTTTGTTATACATCTTTGTTTAGGAATCCAAACCAATGGATTGGACTTTCAGAGGCAGACGGTGCCAACCACAAGTGCAATCACTACTGCACATGCACAAGCCCTCCTCCAACAGGTAAGCATGGCTTTAGGCTGCACAGGCACACACCTTTAGTTTCACTTGTTGTGAAAAGCAGGTACCTAATAGTCTATGTTTTCACTGTCACAGTTCCTCAGTTTTCCTTTTACTTTTTAAAAGAATACAATGAAGTTTGAACAGCGGTACACTGAACTGCACATACACACGGTAAAGCAGAAAGAGTTCATTTACATGAGCCAGGCTCTCCTGGTGTCGCCTGGCAACAAGGCAGATTAATCAACCCTGTATGCTAATTAGCTGCTCTGCGGTTGCTCGGAAACAGATGGCCGAGAATATGCAAATCTATGCAGAATTTACATGCACTGCATAACAGTTATTTTAATTAGCATCTCAACTCTCCCCTCCCTTTCCTGCACTTTCCTTGTCTCTGAAGGCTGCAGTACATTTTAAATAGCCACTTTCACACTTCCTTTTCATACATATCCTCTCCCTGCTCAAAAGCTAAAGGCTTATCCTCAAAAAAGCCACTAAGATAGCATAGACGATTTGTCACTGTATTTGCAGTTGTATGCCTGATCTGAACCTCCTTCCAAATCGTTAAAATCGTTATGATCCTTTTGTAATTTATATGAAAACAAGTATTGTAGCTTAAGAGGTTGAGTTGGTTATAAGTACATTATACTATCAACAGTGCTCAGTTATTTCCCTTGGAAGAGTTCTTCTAAGCTTTCTTTGCTTTATCTCCACTAGTCTAAATCGGAAGACTCGAGTGCTCTTCCGACCTCCGTCCAGCAGAGCGTATTGCCTCAAACCCAGCTAATGTTGGCCGGGGGACAGATTGCTGGAGTAAGTGGCTTGTTGCCTCATTGCTTTGAGTCAACATAACCAACCCTGGGCAAAAAAAAGCCTTGATGATGAATGTTCGCTTGCCCTGATTTTAAGTTGGCTGGTATCTCCTCTGCCTGCCTGTCTGTCCCAGTGGTTGTTAGGCTATGTCCACATTCCTCCACAGCAGAAATGTTTGGACATAGCCTTGGTGTGTCCTTAAACTCATTGTTAGGCCAACTACATGACGCATTGGCTACATTTCATGCCCATATGTCCTCCCTCCTTTAGCTGACGCCGTACTATAGTTTGATAAGGCCGGCCGGGTTGAGGGTGGCAGCTGTACTGCTACTGTATGTGGGAGTGTATTTATTGTGCATGAGTTTGTACATGACACCAGCATACTCATCTGCACTTATGCCTGGCTCAAATGCATGAGTCTTCTTTCCATTTGTCTTGCAGGACTCATATTAGTGTTGCCACAATGATTAAAGTTTCAGTTCTATTTAAAAGAGTTTAATAAAAACAACTGTCACTATGGCAAAGGGTTAGTTTGGATTATTTGAAGTGGAATTATATGAAGAACTTTATTGGGCTGTCCCTGACATCGGCGAAGCCTTTGGCATGTGTATCTGTGATAATTTTTTTTTTTTTTATGCTTTTCCCCTTTAACTGAGTTTGATAACTTAAGACCCACCAAGAGGATAAATGTGCATCTTTGGTCTGAACCAAACATTAGGAATAGATAGAAAGACCTATTCAGACATTGACGTCGTAACTTGCATATATGCATATTGTTGCACCTGAAGTTTTCAGTGTCTGTGGCAGGAAAAACCCTGGTGCAGAGTGTTTCATTCTCTGTTCAGGTGACCTGTTGTGGACCTCTATACTGGTCGGTTTTCACACATTGATGGTAAAAAAATCACACATATTCAATGTCATGAGAGTTTGTGGGATCTTGAGATCTTTATATTTTCAGCAACAGATGAGAACTTATTTATTGTCAGTGTCTGACTTACAGTAGATGGGCCCCAGTTTGTAGAAGTAGGTAGGCGTACCAGCACAGAAGCTAAACAATGTGCACTAGGGCAGCAGCTAAATGCATTTCAGCTACCTGTAAATACATCAGTGTTGGTTTCAGTCTACCATTAAAATGGTACAGTAAACCAATAACAAAATAACTGATCACGGCAGCAGTAGAAAAGCAACTCCTGTGTTTGGAGGTAATATTACTTTTTTTTTTTTTGCAAAAGGAGACTTGAATAAATTCAAACTAACCCTTTTAAGAGAGTTGGCAAATTCACTTCAGTACAATCCATGTGTGTACAAATAAAAGTGAGAAATTAAAACAGACAAAGCTGAAGTGACGCAAACTGAGAACCATTGAAACAACTACTGGTACAAGCATCAAACAGTATAGACCAGTTGTTGATAAGAGCCAGACAATTTGTTGTTTTCTTACATTATTAAGAGTTTTGTGACAACACTAAGTCATCCGATGTGAATAAAGACACATGAATAAACACCTGAATTGTATAAAAGTGTTGACTCTGTCTGTCTCTGTTTTCTTGTCACTCCTTTACATCTGTCTTTGACTGTGGGCTCTTCAGTTGACTCTGACCCCAGCACATCAGCAGCTGTTGATCCAGCAGGCCCAGGCTCAGCTCCTGGCAGCCGCCGTGCAGCAGTCAGCCAGCCAGCAGAACAGCACCACTGGGGCCAGCATCTCCGCATCTGCAGCCACACCCATTACCCAGCTGCCCTTGTCACAGCCCATCCAGATCACCTCTGTAAGACAAAAAAAACACCCTATGCACCAAACCTTACAAAAGAAACAAATACACCTTTATAATAAGGATATGCTAACCCTTGTATAGTCCTTGGGGTCAATTTAACCCCATTCTGCTGCCTTCGTCTGTGGGATGTGGATGTGGAAGGCCGCACAAAGGTTAAAGGATTTATAAGTAGTTACAACAGTTTTCATATGTCCTTAAATCTAAGTTGTTGCTAGTCTCTTAGTTTGCTTTATCTCAGTTTTATGTTAAACACTTTACTAATGCAGGGTTTTCCATATAGTTGTGGGCTTTTTTATTTGATTTAAAAACTAACTCTCCCTTTTTGCATAATTTTGGAACTGTATTATTTGTCTTTAGAAAATATCTTTGACAAAGACTACCTCCTTTGGAAAAAAAAACCATAGTTGATTTATATTGTGTCTTTTCTCTTTGGAGCAGTAGAGAGATCTCAGCAGAGTTTGTCTGTTTCTTCAATTTAGGTGCTATGAAAAAACACTTACCTGCTACACCTAAATCTTATAATGGTAGACAAAACTCTGTAATGAGTTATTACAATTTATAACCAGCATAATAGCCTTATTGGGAAGGTGTAAAACATTGCAATTTCGATGTCAGATTTAGTATAGTTGAAATAATAAAATATGTTACTCATACTTTACTATGGAAATTACTAACTGATAGGTAACATAGTTGAACACCTCTGTTTGAAGGCGGTATGATAAGAATGTGCCATTAAAAGAGGAGTCAAACCTCAAAGGGTGGAAAGTGATGTGGAAATAGTGATGAAATATGTCATTTCTGTTAGTTTCATCAGCTGTTTTTTATATACATGAATGAATGAGATTATCACGACGAAGCAAAATAATTGTGGTTTTCTCAAATAATTGCAATGAGACGATTATGTTATAATTGTGACAAATCTAATTAAAATAATCCATACTCTTAGATCATAGTCCAGATAAAGTATGCATGCTGTTTCCAAATCCTTTAACTCGAATAAAATATTTTCTTTTAATACTACTGGAATCTGTTGAAGTGGTGGACAGCTGCTCACTTAATAAACATTATCGCAATCAGACAAATATCCCGTGTTGTCTCCGATGATCACAAATGTAATGATGCTGAATTTAAAATGGAAGTTGTACAAAGATACTCTTTATTTGTTAAAATAAAATACTGCAAATGATGACAAAGTCCATTACTTACAGTGAGGGGTTGATGTACATGTCTCTAGTCCAGTTGTAAGGGTTCATACTCGCAGTGCTGTGCTGGAGTAATTCAGGCTGGTGTAGGTTTCACTACATGACTCAGATAATAATTAAATGTATTTTTTTTCTTTGCAGCAGCTACAGCATCAGAACCTTCTGCCCCAGTTTGTTTTGGTACAGCCTGGCCACCCAATCGCCACACCACTGCAGTCCGCTCAGTTCATCATCTCACCAACACCGCAGGGCCAGCAGGGTGGGTGCTACTATAGTTACACTGTTGGTTTTGGATGTAGAATTCAAGATGGAGGTATTTTACAAGTCTTGTATCGTTTTATAAATTTACCTTCCCTGTCATTTTTGTAGGCATATTGCAACCCCCGAGTCTTCTAAATCAACTACCTCAAAGCCAAGCTAACCTCCTGCCGACTCAACCAAGCATCAACCTTGCAACACAGGTTGGTAATGATGCAAGTAGCTCTTTAAAAACTGATAAATGGCTTTGGAAGAGCTTACATTTATACAAGTGTTTGTTTAAAACCACACAATAAAAACACCTGCACTTTTCACCACTTAAACCTCAAATATCCATTTTGTTCTGTTACATATTTATGTCCTCTTAATCTAAATATTAACTGTCTTTTTGTTGTTCCTTGTAGCCTGCAACTCCAACCCGCACAACAGCAGCCACACCTATTCTGTCCCTGCCAGTCAGTCAGACTCCACCCAAACGGTTGGACACTCCCACTCTGGAGGAGCCTAGTGACCTGGAAGAGCTGGAGCAGTTCGCCAAAACCTTCAAACAGAGGCGTATCAAGCTTGGCTTCACACAGGTGACAGAGGACTAACTGATCATAATTTGAATTGTTGATTAAGCTGTTGATTATTTTTCTGCTTAATCAAATGGTTGGTTGATCTACAAAATTTCAGAAAATGGTCAATCATTGTCCCCCAAAGCTCAGTATAATGTTTTGTCCAAAGGTCAGTTTCCGGTTAGCAAAGATTAATAAACCCAAAAATATTAAAATTTAACAAGTTGGACCCTCCTTTAAAAATAGTCAAATCAGCTGATTATCAGAATATTTGGCGATTCATTTGATAGTTGTCAACTAATCTAGTGTTAGTAAACCATCTTAAGTTTCATTTTAACTTTGTACAGTTGTATGGTGTGTGCGTACTCAGTGTGAGATGCATAGAGATGCAGTTCAGTGACTGGTAGATTGACAGTTCAGTTCATAATGATTTCAGAAAATCAGTGCACATTGTTATCTAGTTTTTCTGTGACGGTGGGGCTTGCATCATTAATATTTCTCTTGTTATTTTCTCTTTCCTTCTCATCAGGGTGATGTTGGCCTGGCCATGGGGAAGCTGTATGGAAATGACTTTAGCCAAACTACCATCTCTCGTTTTGAGGCCTTGAATTTGAGCTTTAAGAACATGTGCAAACTCAAGCCACTGCTGGAAAAATGGTTGAATGATGCAGGTTTGTCCCTGAACCTACTTAAATGAGTACAGTAGAAGTAAAAAGCATGACAGGAAGGAAGTTTTTGTCATTCTGTGTTTTGGGGCAGTGTGGGACTGGGACGTCTATCTTTACCTTGTCTTTACCTCCCTCCCCTTCCTTTGTGTCGGTGCTGTTTGTGCAGAGAACCTGACATCTGACCAGTCCTTGTCCAGCCCCAGTGCCCTGGGCTCCCCAGGCATGGGCATAGAGGGGATCAACCGCAGACGCAAGAAGAGGACCAGTATTGAGACCAACATCCGAGTGGCCTTAGAAAAGAGCTTTCTGGAGGTGAGCAACTTATATGCTGAAATGGCATCATTTTCTTCCCTAAGAAGTAAAATACTATTGAGGGTTAGAAAACTAATTTCATTTTAAGAAAATGTATCCAACTGTGCCTTGTTATAATATTCAATCTGTTATTTAGTTATATTCAAACAGCAATGCCCTAAAACAGTGGTTTTGCTCATTAAGTCAGTCTTAAAAAATGTTACCTTATTCAAATAACATTTATTGTATTTTTAAAAAATATATATTTATGAGAACTTTAATTAACCACGTAAGATTTCAGATGACTTTTTCTTTTTAAAAAACAAAAAACAAAAACCCAAACAAGCATACTGAATATTTTAATGGACAGATTAATTTTCGGCGTGTTCTGCATCTTTCTGGTGGTTAGCCTCTCTAGAGTATTTTACTTTTACCTGGTTGAACACTTGACTATTCATAAACAATTCACCAAGTTCCAAAGAAATCCGTTTCAGAACATTACATAAAACATGTCATTACGTTAGAACTCGTGTCTCTCATTTATCAAATGAACATGAGCATATGCATGTTCCAAGCAAATTTTGGCATTTTTCGACGAGATCATGATGAGAAGTGACTCAAATCTCACGTCAAGTTTCAGCTGGTGTGGTCGAGTCAGTGTGGGCGTACAGTGCAGTACAGTAAATCTGACATACACACTCATTGCTGTGTAAACATGCACAGATATTTGTCACCGTCAAATATGCTATAGTGTTATAGTAAGGTCCACATCAATTATATGTCATATCTGCAATGCACTGTGCTCCTTTCATGTCATATACTGAACATAAATAACTTGTAAAAATGGTTTAATACAGTCACAGGAGTTCCAGATTTAGAGTATGACTCATTCCTCTTTCCATTCAAAGTTAACCTAAGGAAGTTTGTAAAGTAATTTTGGCTTCGAAAAAATATATCCAGTATTGAATGGATATAACAGATAGGGAACACCATTTAGTTAAATATTTTATTTGTGTGTCAGGTTCATTGTCCTGTAGAGTGGTGTTAATGGGTAGAAGTGAACCGTTAATTTCCACTGTTTAGACATATCTCAGTTATTTTTTTTATTTTATTTTTTTTTTCCATAATCTCTGCTGTTTAGAGTTGGGGTCATGGTGGACCAACCCCAGGAGAAAAGTACCTGCTCTGCATTTATTTACTTTCTCTCATTTATTTTTCAGGTTATTTTCAGTTGATTTGGATGTTATATTTTGTATTTCTAGTCAGATGTTTCTGTTCTTACGTATTACACATTAGTGTGCTGTTAGGTCAAGGGGCAGGAGTGGAAGAGAGGTGTGATAATTAAATGGCAATTACTTTCAGCTGTGACATTTATCAGTACCAGATCATTCCTGGTCCATCTGAACATTGTTGTGAGATAATTTCTGCATATGGATCTGGGCTGGTTTCTGTGATTCATTCATAAATGAGGGCCGCTGCTCGTTCTTCAGCCGTCTATGCATCTCAACAAAACTAAAATCTATGCTTTAAAAAAAATCACTGCTGGTTTTACCTAAAGTGAAACTTAAATTGGAAATATTGCTTTTGTGGACAGGAATTCTGCAGCATTACAGAGTCTTGTACTTTGTATATTATACTTTATTTTTAGATATGTAAAACATCAAGGTGCAAATCATTGTCTTCTATGAAAAGGAAGCATTTTCTAGTGAAAAATTTGCATAGGGTGTGGAGGAAATAACTGAAGTAGTGTTAGTCATTGCTGACGAGGATCCTCTGGCTTTTGCCCTCTTCAAGCAGAACCAAAAACCTACCTCTGAAGAGATCACCATGATCGCTGACCAGCTCAACATGGAGAAGGAGGTTATCCGGGTCTGGTTCTGCAATCGTCGGCAGAAGGAGAAGAGGATTAACCCCCCCAGCAGTGGAAACAGCGGAGGAGGAAACACCCCCATCAAAACTATTTTTACACCCAGTAGCCCTTTGGTAAGAATGAAAGAGACTGTTCTGAAGTGTCCCAGGTTCACTATAGGATGGATTTCAGGATCAGTTTAACTCTGGGTTATGTCACATATTGGATATTTGTGTATTAAAACCTTATTTGTTCTGTGGCAAATATGAAAATTTTGACTGTTTGTGCAGGTCCTTAAACTTTTAGAAAGTTTAAGACAAAGTCTTCTGAAGTATTGGTATTAAAATGTCTGAAGTATGATTTTGACAGTTCTGAAAGTTGATAGGTATGTGCAGTTGACTTTTCTTCAGCAGTATGAACACATACGTGTAACTCTGTAACAGAACTGCAAAACAACATAGAACCAAGAAGCACTCATTCAATCTGCTGCCTGGTCAGATTTAATGGTGTTGCATTGTGGTGAGTGGTTTTAATACAGCATCTCATAGAAACATAGGTGTTTCTAGAAGTTATGGCTTGGAGGTGTTTCTGGTAATGTCACTTTCATCTAATATGAAGACGTACAAATTCAATGAGATCTGTGAGGAGCACTGTCTATTTTGTGCCTCATTAGAACCTGCCGAAAATAAAAAAGCCTGCTGTAGTTCAGCACCTGTCGCTCAATATGGTGCTACACAGCACAACAGGATGTGAAATGGGTCTTAGAATGTTCTTAAATTAAACTTGATCAACTCTGCATATTACTTTAACTTTGTGTTTTGAGTTTTTTATTTATTTATTTATTTTTTGTTGACTGACCAATAGGTTTAATATATTTATGATTGTAGATAAATGACTTCCTGACACAGTGTCCTGTTCAATCCTCCATGTTATGTTTTCCAGGTGGCTAGCACAGCAAGCCTTGTGAGCAGTCCAACTATTAACACACCCACCACTCTGACTGTAAACCCAGTGATCCCTCTGACCAGCACCAGCGTATCCAGTTTGCCTTTCACAGGTGTGTGTGTGTGTGTGTGTGTGTGTGTGTGTGTTGGCAGTTATGAAAATATGGTTCTTATAACATGAAATCAAAGACTGGAAGATTAACTCATGTCTTCTCAAATGTTCCCCACCCTTATGCAAAGGCACAACAGTTGGAGCCACAAATACGGCATCCGTCATCTCCACTGCACCTGTAGTTACCACAGCAACCAGCTCTCCATCTCTGAGCCCGTCGCCGACCACCATTCAGTCCACAACCGTAGACAGCAAACCTGTCACTCATGCGCAAACGGTCGTCACCCAGGCACCGTCATCCATAGCCACCACTTTAGAGACCAGTCAGGTGATGGTGGCAGCCCCAGGGCTGAGCGCGGCACTACAGAATGCTGCCCAGTTACCCACCAGCGCTAGCTTTGCTGCTATGGCTGCTGCTGCTGGACTCAACCCTGGCCTAATGGCATCCTCGCAGTTCACTCCAGGGTGAGTTTTTGCCAGGTTCAAACAGTGAGGGGTGATATACAAGATGAACATATACTGCTTTTAGTGTCCTGCATGACTTTGTCTTATACTGCCATGCAGGAGCATAGCAGAAAATACAGCTCTAGCACTTCAGAATCCAGCCTAGTACTTTGCAGTTTCCACAAAGAAAAATTGTCAAAACTTTTCTGCAACTGTTTAGTGATTACTTCACTACTAACTGCATATTAATCAGTCTTAAAATTTATTTTCATATTCTACACACTCCTAAGAGTACATAATGGGCAAAGCCAGACACCTACACATGTATAAGCTCATCATGAAGGGGGATAGAAGGATATACTATAGAACCACTAATACAGTGATATTGATTTGTCCTCATGTTCATAGCTCCTCATTTATCACCTCTTTGAAATTTGTGCAGTTTTTTGTTGTCCTCTATTTTGATTTAATTGTTTTGTCCATGCATGTGTTATTGTGTGTAGGGGGGCCCTCCTCAGTCTGGCTCCCGGTGGCCTCAGCAGTGCGCTGAGTCCTGCCCTTATGAGCAACAGTACACTGGCCACCATTCAAGGTATGTACCGATGTCAGAAAGAGCACATTTAATACTTTGTGAACAGATATTTTGTTGCCTGGCAATGCATAACATAAAAAACTGCACAAGCCTTAAGGACCAGTTGTTTTGATGAAATAACCAACTGATGAAACAGCCCATTCATTTATCTGTTAGTGGAATACAGATATATGTATACAGTCTTAAAATTATAGACATTGAACAAAATTGTCTTTGATAACCCATAGTCTGCATCTGGAGTCGGCTGTTAAGGGAGGGGGGGGACATGACAAATTCATGGGGCCCAGCATTTGTA
>JAPTGW010000015.1:17192211-17202540 GCA_029814545.1 Apogonichthyoides opercularis
TGTTATCATGTTACTTTTTACCATACATCAGGGTGAAATTGTTTCATAATTAGCACAGGCATTCTTGAGTTAAGTAGATGTTTGTAACAAATTTGAAGAAATTCCCTCAAGGCATTCCTAAAATATCACATTCTTGAGAACGGAACAGACGGACAACCAGAAAACAACGCCGTAACTCTAACTGAAGGATAATTCTACATGTTCCAACTGGGATTGTGGCAGAGTTAGTTTCATTTATGAAAATATTAAAACCTTAAAAACAAACTTGGTTAAGTGCTTTAGACCAACCTCCATCATTAGATCTGCGAATAATCCCTTTAGTTTTATTTGACATGATGCTTTACATATTGATTTGACATGCATTTGATTTAGGTGCTGTCCAGAATGGCTTGGGTGCTGTGTCTAAGCCTTACAATAGTAGAGCAACATTTGATCCTTAGTTGTGGTTAAAGACTTATTGTTTCTATCGTGACACCATCAGAAGGTATGACGAATTCCTCATAACAATACAGACCTTGAAAAGACTAGACTCCAGTTGCCATGCTTTGAACTGAAATGAACTGCAAAATTAAGTCTTAAACACATTCTTTTGCAAAGATTTTAAATTTGTCTAATGGGAATGTTTGTAATATTTACAAATGTACTAGTGTCTATGTGTAAGGAGTGCTTTGGGAGATGTCTTAATGGGGTGTTGTACGTATGTAGTCTGCTCCCATCTTTTTAATAAAAGATGTTGACTTCAGTTACATTCCCTAAATGAAACATTTAAATAACTAAGGCTGACTTGGAAACAAAAGATCTCTTAAATAAAAAAGATGCTTTTTTTTCCTTGGGACCTGTTAAATTTAAAGTCATGTTAACTATGGCTGAAACAAATGCAGTTAAAGTAACAAACATTTTTACAGCAACTTGTGTTGGGATACTACGATTACATCTCACTGACTTCTAATGAGGAGGATGGCAGGAATTTTTGCATGCAAATGTTAAGTATCTTATTTAAGGATGTTAATGTAGAGCACCATTGCATTTAAAAACACTGATGCTTGCTGTCACTGAGTCGATGACATTATAATAAAAGGAACTGTAGCACTACATTCAAACATTGATCCTTCTCCCACCTCCATCCCTGGTGCACATGTTATTACTGTTATTTCTGCTGCTAGTCAGCAACGTAGAGGTCTAATTCAGATCCAACCATAGAGATAGTAGAGAGCAGTCCCTCACTGCAGATGAGGCAGATTCTGACAGAGAAGTACACATTCTGAAGAGTCATTCAGCACAGAGTGTTTGGACAGCTGACTGGCAAAGCTCTCATTCACAGCAGTCAAGTGACCAGGAACAAGACAGGCTGTCGGAAGCAGAGGATTAGCCAAAAAATAAAAATAAAACTTTGCCAATGATTACCTCTCCACTCCACTACCCACTGAACAATCACTCACTTTGTCTCCTGGCTACAACAGCTACAAAACACAGTCATGTGCATGTACATACACACACGGCATGTGTTCTGTGTAAAACTGCTCAAGCAACTTCTGAAACTCATCTTTTTCAGACTGCCTACAGCCAAGTGTTTTCTGAACACCCACACTGGACAGCATAAAGAAGAGATGCTATCTATAAATACAGGAAGAAAAGATGAAGGACATAAAAGTTGTCATGAAGGAACAAAGGAAAGCTGCATGAAACATCTAATGGGAGATTAGAAGCAACAAGAAACAACACAGACCCAGGGTGGCCAGGAGCCAACTCAGGTTTAGTTTCAGGAATTTTGAAGTGACAAAATGATCTTCTCAAAACATAGGGGAGAGTGTGTGTGTGTGTGTGTGAGAGAGAGTGAGACAGAGACAGAGACAGAGAGAATGTTTTGGACATCTGAAACATCATGGTACTGTCTATCTGACTCCCTTTCATCTTTATTTGTCCACACCTCCCCCACCCATGATACCAAAATGTGATCTCTGCAACAAAAAGCAAGAAAGAGCCTGCCAAAGAAATACAAGTATGCAGCCAATACCTAATGATATCTGGGATGATGGCCTGAGTTTTTTGGTATTATGACAATATAAAGTAATGCTGACCAAGTTAAAAGTATTAATCAATACTACAACTTCACCTAAAGGCCACAAAAGGACTCTTTGTCACTAAACATGGCTGTTAACTCCCAAAAAATGAACAGTTTTAGAGATCTGCTTCAAATGAAATTGTCTTAAACAATGAAGCATGGTGTTCTTTTTCTGTATATATTATTGTGATGTTAAATGTTTAGTGGCCCAGTGGTCACACTAGGTGAGTTTGCAGCAGTTTGACAATACCTGGGCAGCATATGCAGAAGCACTGTTAATAAACCAGTAACAATCAGGGTGCAGCTCCTGTGGCTGTTCCAGTGTCGAGGTTTAAGATGATCGTGCTTTTTCTGTCTGAGTGCCACGGCTTTGGAACTCCCTGCATTAGAGGACAAGTCTCCCTTAATCAGCTGCCTCTGTTAAATAATTTTGGAAAACCCATTTTATAGGCATGTGATGTCATGCTTTTTAGTTTCCATTTTATTGCTCTATTGTTGTTAGTTGTCTTGCATGCCCTCAGCTTTTATTGTTTTATTTTCATATGATTTCATCTTTTACTATCCCCATTGTCTTATTTGTATTTATTTAAATGTCAATTTGACTTACTTCTTCAATTCTCTGGGTGACTTGTGTTTTCTCTCTTGTTGTTTACTTTATCATCTCTGTCTTGCATTTGTTTGGTTTCATGATTCTATATTTACTGTTTCATTATGTTTCATGTATCCTGTTGTTTTTAAATTGCCCTATATAAATAAAAATTATTATTGATCAAGTAAAGCAACACATGCGAGAAGAAAGAAATCAAAGTGATGACAGAAACCAATGAGGAAGTGACACAAATATTGGACTTAACATTCCTGTAATTTTCATCTGTTTTCTATATTGTCAGAGTAAAACCTAGGAACAGTAAAACTTGATGTGCAAGTCAAATAGCTTACTTGGATTTGATCTGACGGCAATTAAGATGATACATTATTAAGTTGTTAAATGATAAAAATGATCTGAAAGCTGTGATATTATTGTAAATCAATTCTACAATGGAGACATTGGTTAAACAGCTACTCAACTAAAAGACCTTTTCTAATTACTCACGTCTTAAATCAAATCAATCTCTAGCATTCTCCAGAAATTATTATACTGTTATTAACTCATGTTTTTTTGTGTAGAACTTATAAGATTTGCGCCAATTGAAAGTTCCAGTGTTTTCTGTATTTGTGTGACATTTATTTTTGTTGTCAAATTCACTTTTTAATAGTAAGCATGCAAAATGGTAATTCTGTTTATTTCATTTGCATATGTTTTGTCTGTTTGCGTGCAGTTCAAGTGGAAATGCTTTAAGCTCTGTTCATGGTACAGGTCCACACATTTCCTTCTCAAATAAGAGCAGCTTAAATATTGCATTGCTCACTGACAGTCCTTGAAAATATCTTTTTAGAATAATTACAAAGTACTTGTACTTAATCCAAGATTTAAAGGTTGAAGCACATGTCAAAGGCATATACTTTAGTGAATTATCTCTTTCTAGGTAAGTATTTCAGTACACATTTTTAAGTTTGCAAAGGTTTTTCCTAAGTTCATTCAGTATTTCCCTATGGGAATTAGCTCAAGATGATGACGACTATCAAGTCTGACCATCTGCAGAGAAAATAAAAAAGTATTTCTTTCTAAAGGAAAGAAAAGCAACTATATATGATTATCAGTTATGGCAGATACACTGGTTTTCAATATCCTTGCACTCCATACAGAACTGGAGCTTAATATCAACAGGTCAGCAGCCAGAACAGAGGGCATCCACAGGTGACCTTTGTTTATCACACATGCACTTTTCAACACACCATAGAGCAGTCTCGGCATGCTCTTGTGGCCGTACTTGCTGGACGGTTCCCATTGACAGCAAAACTATTTAATCAAGCTGATAAGCAGCACAGAAATCGCCACATGAAGCCTTAGCTTGGAATTTATCTAAAGGCTGCAATTATTTACACTCTGCTGATAACAAGTGACTAAGGCTTATAACCCTCCCCACGCAGACTATGGTTAACCCCAGCAACTGAGCACTCGGTGTAACTGGTGAGTATAACCAGGGGCCGGTCTCTCAAAGATAGACCCTGTCTTGGATCCAAGTAACAGGCAGAATTCTGTTGCACAAAGCTGTACAATACTTCACTATCTTAAGTAGGACTAATTTGCTTCTGATTAGGGGTAAATTAATACATTTCTCAAACTAAAAATCATGGCTTCAAACCACTCAGCTCAGTTTACAGTAGAAGATTCAGTAAGGCTTTACAAGATATTTTGGTGAGAAAAGTATTACTAATTTTAAACTGTAACAAAAGTGAATGTGGCAGGGGTAGGCGTGGACTATTACTCGTTTTACTTTTGACTAAAAAATATAAATAAAAATAAACAGTCTCCTCACATTTACTGCAAAATATACAGAAATAATTATAATGAAATTATTGATGAGAGTATTGTGATGGTGATGATTCTATTTGCTTGAGTATCAATGAGAATGCTGTGATTACTGAGTACTTTGATATGCTTTTTGAAAAACTTGAACTAAAGAAAAGAAAAACTATTGAGCAACTTTTTTTAAATGCCCCAACTCTCATTCTGTATGTTTTACTCAGAACCTCCAGGTACAAGGAGGTACAGTGAATCCAAAATATCACCCATCACACAGTGGACAAGTGCAGTCTTTCGTAATTACAGAAATGTATGGGCTAACATTGACATTTGATTGACTGCACAGGTCTAGTTGTTTTACTTTCTTATTTTCTCTTCTCTTACTATTCAGTATCATTAAACTACAAGTTATGTTTCTGTCCTTTGCTAGTTGGTACCTCTGGTTAGTTTAATGGCCTATTACCATGGTAACACTGGATTTTAGTTAACCTGTGGGTAGAGTTGCTAACTCTCTTAAATTTAAAAAAAGCCAGAGACTGTCTAAATTCCTTGAAACCAGTCCCTCGTGAAACCACCCCAGTTCAACACCCTAGACAGATCTGACACCTAATGTCTAACTTTAAGACATCTGCAAAACGAAAATGGCAGTGGAAATGTGTCCTCAAACGCTGCTTCCTCCTGCTTTAACAAACCACCTTTTTATGTTACTTAGATTAAGTAAATCAGAACAGATAGCTCTGGTAATGTGATGATATGTGAGAGGAGATGACTGCTCGTGCTGTCAAAGAGTGAAGAGCCACACGTATCAATGGGAATCCTTCAATATAATGCAATTTAGAAAGGTTGCTTATGACAGACAGAAGCCCTTGCATGGGGTACAAGGAAATGCAGGCAAATGACATGCTGCCAGTGAATACCGATGTGCTGAATAGTGTTGTACGGCAACACCTGCTGTCCTACGACATGCTGCTGCTGGTAGTGGTGGTGGTGGACTCACGTCAGCTTGTTACCCAGGCCTCATAACTGTCGATCCTAAAAGCCAATCACTTATATCTATGTAATAATCGTGCTGAATTTTAAAACAATCCCAACGTACCTTTGCCATTCTGCCACGCTGTGTACCAGGACAGGCTGAGGAAAGATGTGAAGAAAATGATCGCAGTGGCCACAGTTCCATTTCTGAGCCTCATCTCATTTCAGCGATGCCTCTCCTCGGCTGAGTGTAGGGGACCCCGGAGCTGCTGCCGTTGCCTCCCTCCCTCCCTCGATCCGGCTTTTTTCAGGATGTTAAGATGGGCGTAGACGCATGCATACGGGAGGCGTTAAACCGTAAAGTGGACGGCGATCACGGACTCGGGTGCAGGCAGGAGTCGGTCTCGGTGCGTCTTTTCTGCTCGTTGATTTTTTTTTTTCAATTTTTTTTTTTTTTTGGAGGGCTGGAGCTTCTTCTCCCGTACCGTCCTACAGCGATAGGTCACGAGTCAAATGTCTTTCCTGTCCAGACAGCTTACATGGTCGCTTGAGATAAAACTAGCTGGCAGGCGATACGATCCATAGTGTTTTTAAGGCCAGACGTTGGCTACAAGTTACAAAAAGCCAGCATTTCGAGTGTGTGACGGTGGATCCTCCGGGATAGGCTGTTTGCTCTCTGACGGTACCCGAAAGGCGACGCCCCAAATCACGTTGAATCAACCCAAGCTGGCAACAGATGAATAAACACTGGGTTTAACCTTAGATGAAATTACCACAACCCCTCGAGCGTAACTGTTAACTTGTAGCGCGCATGCTGCTGAGTCGACTTGCTAGCTCGTGGCACGGTTAGCAAGTACCGTTAGTTAGCTACCAGGCTAAAACGAAGTTACAATCCGTCGAGCCCATAAAAACACACTGCAGATTAACTAAAACAATAGAGACCAGTGAGGAGAATAGAAATGACTTGTATTGCTGTTTCCCACGGAGGGGGAGTTTTCATACCGGACCGCTTAAGTTAGCATACTTTCCGAGTGCAAGTTAGCTCCGAGCCTTAAAAAGTGCACATTATTAGCCGCTACGCTTTTCGGGAACTAACCAGCTGCGTCCACCTGCCGTGTCAGCGAAAGTGTAGCAACAAGCGGCCCTTCCGGGTCTTTCAAAGTAAAGCAATTAAAAGACAAGCACTGAAACTCTAGCTTTATCGATTGGGACACAATCTACAGGTCAGTCAGTCTGTTCTCCCTGCTTTCCTACCGATAAAATGCTTCCCGTTGCGCCCTCCAATCCAGTGTACTTATTTACTCAGCGGCCATACCATACTTCTTTAGCTACACACAGACTTGTAAACACATTTACCTGGTGACATTCACTTCTTTTTTGTTACAAATATATACAAATAACATTAAATTGCAAAGCTAAACAAGAAAAATAGCTCTATGAATACTAAACAATGTTACAGTAATTATTGTCTTCATAACATGTATCTCATTCATTATTCACAAGATCTTTCCAAAATGTTACATAAATTGGGCACAGATGAGATTAATTTAACTTTACGGATAAATCTTGCACGAAACATATTTATCTAGAAAAACCAAATATGTTGTCATGTTTTCAATGTTATTCTTGGGTCTAGCAGACCAAACTGTTATGTGACATGTTTTTGAAGGGGAAAAATTCTTATTTTTAAACTGATCAGATTGAGGATATCATGTAACAAAATGAAAATGTCGTGATCTGCTTGTTAGTGCATAGTTAAGGGGTGTAGCTTAATGAGCTCTATGCACATCCGAGATGATTTGAAATTAAAAACATGGCTATGTGGTGGGTTAAAATCTGAAGATGTGTAGCCTTTGCAGAACAAAACTTTGACCAACCTACTGATTTGTAATCAAGTAAATACAGTCTGCCATCTAGTGGATATGTAGGCTTGTATCTTGATTAGGTGTCCGCACAAGCAGGACACTCCTTTACGGATAATGTGAAAATATATAAAAGATAAAACACGTCCTCATCATCAGAGCAAGTTTGCCAACTGAAGAAGAAATCCTTCCAAGGGCCCCAGAAACATTCATTTATTTATCAGACAGTACACATTTTAACCCGAAGGCATAAAGTACATATGTCAAACAATTCTCTAAATACATTCTCATATCACACAGTGTATAGCTGTTTGGTTAAAAACTCAAGTTGAGAGAGGAACATGTTAATTCTGTATTTGAAAAACACTGTGAAAAATCTCTTTGCACCTTGCAGCTTTGGGTATCATTTATTGAGGTGACATCTGAGCTGATCTGCATTTGAAAGGATATTCTCAGAAGGGTGTAGCTTTAAAGTAGTCCTCCAACGGAATTAATGATGTGCCTCCGATCCAGTCCTGCAGCCAGACCTGGATCAGCTCCAGCTTCATGAAAAACCACTTATGACCCACTGGCCACTTTGCCATCACAGGATGTCTGTAAAAACAAGAACAAATCATACAGATGCATGTGCTAAATCGGACTGTCCTTATTTAGAGCCACAAAGCAATACATCTGTTCTTTTTCTACCTTAAAAATTATAATACGTGTTGATTTTCTGATAATGTTGGATTCAGACAAAGTTCAAACATATGAATAAGGCTGACCAAATACAAAAAAATTGCTCTTCACGTAATACGTTACAGTTCAACTTCAAAAACAAGCTTCCAAATTGACCATAACTTAAAATAACTCTCGTTTTATACAGTTTAGTTGTACCTCTGTTATAATCCTCTTTAATGTAGAGTGTGTTTTTTATCAGCCATCCTTAGTTTTAACTAGATGTACCTAATAGGCATCTGAATCTACACTGTAATACATCTGCATCAGGCATGACCTTGAGAACATCGCCTCCTTTGCAAATGGGATCTCCTCTGGGGGTACCTCCACCATTTTTCCTGTTAGCGTGAGTCGAGCGCACCGTGGATCCTCAGGATCATACACCATTTGCCTTCAAACATAAGACCATGCAAATATTATTGTGCACAGTTATGGTCTATTCTGTCTGAGCATCCAAGTAACTTGCAATCAGTTTATTCAGACAACAATATCCAGAACCCTTGAAGTCACAAACCTAACAGAGAGGTACACTTGGGGCATCTCAACAGCTTTGGGTTTCTTATATTCAAGACTGTTAGCAAGAATCATTACTAAACAATAAATCAGACCCTCCAGGAACTTGCGATGTTGTGATTTGCAACTTTAACGCAACGTCAGTGAATCCCCGTGAATTCAGGGTGGTGTTGCAACTTTTATTTTTACACTTTTTTTTTTTTTTTTTAAATCTCACGCAACATCAGGCATTTTAGACTGCAACTTTTTCAAAAATTGCCCGCGAAATCCTGGGGGGACTGATAAATTTGTATGAGAAAGCTCTCTAAGGCCATGATCAGACCATCACAAATCCATTCACATGAGCACAGTAATGACGCAAAGTCTGAATGCACTCAGAAGACATTTCAGGACACTTTCGATGTGGTCCACTTGTTCACATTTTCTCTATAGTCTTAACAGGAATGTGTCCTAAGACATGCTGAAGACAGCCTTTTGACATTATATGTGTTAATGAAAGTCAATATGTGTCATCACAACATATTTTGAAGACATCTGAAATATTCAAGAAGGATGTGTGTTGCTGGCTACAGTCTAAAACATGCATAGTAACAGTAGTAGCATAGTAAGTTGTTTTATCTATTTTTAAATTGTATTGACTGTTCCATGCTGTCACCTCATGCTATGAGTAATAGGCTGAACATACCTTAATGAATAGAATTTGCAAAGAAATATTACTGTGCCAGCCTGTTCAACTTACAACGAAAGATTATTTTTTTGTTAATGAGCTGCTGATGAATGATCCCTCGAGACACATCAGGTCTGAACAGACGCCCTTCCAGCTGGCCACTTGTCTTTGTGTAACTCTGGAGGCATGTTAATGCAAGGCCTGAATAGAGCCAAAGTGTTTATTGTGCTTTACAACCTTATCTTTAAAAAGAGTCAATTACTCTATGAAGGTGCACGTTTGGTCTGTGGAGGGAAGACAAAGAACCTGAGAACACCCACAGTAGAACATGTAAACTCATAAAAACAGAGAACAGTTCCAAGAAAAATCACTCAAACTGCACACAGTGTGAAGAGACTGGTGGGTGAAAGGGAGCCCAGGGCATATCATGTTAATCTAGTCATGAATATACGGAAGCATGTTAAAAACTCACCTACAGAATTCGCCCTCAGCCTCTGAGAATGTCAGAGAAGCATAGGGGTTACTTTTCAAGTCTGACACTGTGTTGTCCATTGGAGTCACATAGAAATAAATAACTCCAGTGCTGTTGTCCAGTGACCCATCACTGACTGAGAAGATGTTGCCAAAGGGGAGCCCTGTGATCTGTGCAGGAGGAGGATATCAACAAGAAAATGTACTGATCCAGTTGTTATTTCATAGCTAAGGGGTGTAACATAATGAGCTCTATGTATATCAGACATATTAAACTAAAAGCAAGGCTATGTGGTGGTGATTGTGTCCATCGTGGCCAGTCACAACATCAATCTAAAATATAAAGAACAATGTTGTTTCCTTAGATGTCAAAATATAAAATGTGAGAAATGGTGTAACATAACTATACTAATATACTAAGCTTTACCTGATTTTTATGCTTTATCTATATAGTTTCATTCCAGGTGTGAATAAATATTTCAAATACATTTAAAGGGCTGACTCTTTAGAGTTGTCACAAACATATGGTCTCAAAACTCAAAACAAAAAATTACACTGAAGACATTAATCATTTTAGTTCAGGTTCCACATACAGACCAATTTAATCTCAAGTGGGTCAGATCAGTAAAATACTATCATAATAACCTATAAATACTCA
>JAPTGW010000015.1:17419501-17430371 GCA_029814545.1 Apogonichthyoides opercularis
CACCACAATCTCTCATTTTTTTCTCCATAAATTTTCTGCTCCTCTCACCTTACAAGATCCCCCCTGTGTTGTTTGTGGGGGCTTGCTTGATAGCCATTAGCGTTACACCCTATTACATCAGTAATGACTGACTGTGAGCTCTAATTAGAGATGTGTTAGGAAGAGCTGACTCCCCCACCACCACCACCTCCTCCTTCTTGCTTTTCCGCAGAGCCGTTACTGTGACTCCATCGCCGTGGCGACACCATTAGCACAGCACCTCTAAGAGTTGCAACTCCCGACTGTTAAAACCATTACGTTCATTACAAACCAAACAGAGGGGAAGGTGTTATGGCTAATTGATAAGCTGAACAGTGCATAAAATCTTGTCTCTAATTGCCCTGCGGGAAAAGGAGAAAGTGCCCAAGCAGTGAGAGAATGAAACAGAGACAGGAAACAAGAGTGGGGAAGACACTGGTTAATTTCAAAATCTGATATTTTTCCACTCGAATAATTTAGGCTTACAATATGTCTTCATCCAAACATGCTGTAGATTTTTCTCCCCTTCTTGAATAATAGGATGTTTCTTCTGGGTTTGTCATCTGTGATAAGATGATTATCTGAAAGGTCTGTGGCACATTGTGAAGAGAGTCTCGCCTTCTCTGCTGGAGTAGGTAATCCTGGGTAATAGCATTATGGACACAGTGTTTTCCTAAAGCCCATGATTATCCACTGCTGTTTGCCGTGGGATTGACATTGGCCTCCCTGGTCTCTCTCTCCCTCTCTCCCTTTCTCTCTCGCTCTCTACCACTCTCGTTTTTCTTACTCTCTTTCTCACTTGTTCGTGTCATATTGTCTCTGACTCACCACTCCATCAAGCCCTTATATGCTCTTCTCTCACGATTCCACCAAGAGAAGAAGATGAAAATAGAGCACATGGAGCAACAAAAGAACAAATTGCTTGTAGACAAGAGTGCCCTACTTTTGAATGGCATGTTATGCTCTCTCTGTCAAAAAATCACTCTTTCAGTCTGGCAGTTTGGGGTTACCGTTCTGCTTTAAAACTCACAAAGACCTTGATGCATTCTGCTGTTTAGTAGTACTAGAAAATGAAGACATTACTAAACAATCTGAACAACAGATCTCCAGATGTATAACTGAATGAGTAATGCTCTTTGGTATGTTTGTTCTTGCTCTTTTGTTTGTTTGCCAAATGAAAGATCACAAATAATTTTTGTTACCTTCTATAATAAGCATTAAGACATGACAGGTTATATGATCCTTTGTGTGTCATCCACCAAAATTGTAAATAATCATTTAAGAAAGTTTAAGAGCAAATGAATCATATATTTAAAGTAGTGTTTTGCAGGAGAAGCTGTCAGTTTTTTGAATGATGTGTGTGTTTAAGAGAGGCTGTATGAAAAGAGCTAAGACCTCTGCTTTTAGCCGGTTGTCTCACTCTTCTCTCAATGCTTTTAGGCTTGAACCTGACCTGATCTCCGTCTTCGTGTCTTTCCCCCATAATCATCTTCACATGGCCTCTTACTTAGCTTTACCACTTTGTGTCAATCTCCTGCTTGTAGTTCATGTGTAGTTGATTCGGCACATCACAGTAAATGACAAAGTAGCCCCTGGTGTATTAGGGAAAAATTACAACGTAAAAGTTTTGGTGATGTGCAAGAAGGCTGTTTTGTTTTTTGTTTTTTTCCTGGAAAGCAAGTGAATTAAAACCTTGGTTAAACACACTTGGTCCATTAATCGTTGTGGAGGCAATGTTGGAAGCAGAGTGAAAGTCTATCCCACCATGTGTTTAGTCAAACTGGCTGTTATATAATAATTACACTGTGCAAATCGACAGGAATGGCCTCTTTCATGGTTTGTAGATGACACTGTTTCTCTGGTGATGTTTTGTTGTTGTTATCCTATTCAAAACTGTGGAATTTTGCATAATTTTGGACCAATATTCTCACACTATTAAGGAATATCTCAAAGAAAGATACAATATTGTATTTAAGGAGCCCTGCAAAGCCATTTAGGTGCTACACCTAAGGCTATGTTCAGACAGCAGGTTTTTTTGAATTTTTTTGTGTACTCGTTCATATTGCACGTTAAATTCGACTTCTATCAGTTTTGAGTATGAACATAATGCAACCCTGAAGTGGCCTGCATGCCCAAAAGACCACGCAGGCACACACTGTGTTTACAGAAGTACATGTGTTTTTTCCACCACTCATCTTGGGATGCAGAATTGTGATGTTTGTTGTATTTCAATGATGTAAAGGTTGGATAAATGCACCCTGGCTGTTCAGACTGAAGTCGCATTGCAAAATCTCAGATACATATCAAATTTAGGACCACATATGAAAGTGCTCTGGGTCGAATTCTAAAAAAATTGTATTTGTGCTACTCTAACTGTATTTAATAGATCAGATACAGGTCACATATGGGCAAAAAGATTGGATTTGGGCCACATTTGCCTGCAGTCTGAACGTAGCCTAAGTCTAATTTATATCCAAACAAAGTCTAATTGCATTTAAAGCATGCTTCCCATTCTTCTTAAACAATACAAGACTGGGCATTTACTTTCAGTGGGTCTACAAATTCTTCACCTTGGCTCTGTTGTGCAGCGTCAGTAAGCAGATGGATGAGCAAACCAGCAAAGACACTTGCCAGCGACAGCAGCTACAACTCAGAGCCTGTCAGCCCTGGCAGCCCCAAAGCCTGGACCGCAACAGGCGAAGCTAGGAGTCAGCAGCACCCGCCGGATCATTAACACTGAAGGAGCTGTTCACCCAGACTCTGCTCCTGTCACTGGTTTGCAAAACAAACAGATCATGCGTGTTAGAAAAATTAAAACGTGGGGTATCATCAGTTTTCAGCCTAGAGGCGTGAACCTGAATGTGACACAGTAATGTGCCTTGAACTTGAACTGAACATAAGCTACAGATAAACTCTAATAAGTCTGGACTGTATGTACGCTTGTGTGTTGTGTATATACTGTGTGTGTATGTGTTTATCCACTCAGACACTGTCAAAACCACATGCTGGCAAGCTGTGCAGGTTCCTATAAGATGAATCTAACTGGGTGCTGATTTCGTACTATTTGAGGATCACATTTAAAAAAAAAAAAACAGTATGGTCTGAGTAAAACAGCTTCTAAAGTCAATACCTCTCCTCGCCCCCTCTCCCCCTGTCTTTGCATCCTTTTCTGTTCCAGGATCAGTAATGGGAGTCAGTATCCAGGAGGAGGCGAGGGGGGTGCCGGGCTCCTCGCCAAGTCCTCGCCCCTCCTCCCCGAATGCGGCACAGCTGCCTTTCAGAACCCCGCCGCTCCAGCCCATTCATCCTGGAGAGCCAAAAAAAGTGGCTATTTATTAGAATACTTGTTTTGTATTGTTCTGTGCCACACAAAAGACGCTTCATTATGTTAGAAGCAAGCCCCTTTCGCAGAGAGAAACAATAACTTGGAATTGTCTTTTTTAGAGTGTACAATAAATGTCATTTCTTCTTGTCTCTGCCCCTCAGTGTGTGTTGAGTGGTGGGTTTGGGCACCGGGCATGGATGGCCTTGGCACTCGAGCGGCCAGATTGTAGTGGGAGTATCGGTCTTACATGAAGCTTTGGAGGGTTTAGGACGGCTTTAGGAGTATGGAGGGAGAGATCTGCCCACTTGGTCTGGAGTAGAGGGAACGAGGGAAACATGCGTAAGTTTGCATATGATAATTCCGCACGCAAAAAAAAAAAAAAAGAGTCCACATTATAAGTTTCCGATCTGTAAGTTACTTATTGTGCGTAGCATCTATTTTGTGCGTTAAGTCGCTGCTATAAATGTAGTCCGGTCGAGATTGTTCTCCGTTGAAAGACTGAAATAAACCAGTCCTTTTTTTGCCAGTATTTATTTCGGCACGTCTGCGTATTGCTGTGCTCAATTCAGTCCGGTTAATGTGTTTTTCTAGCTGCAGGCTGTTGTTTTGTCTTGGGAAAAGTGAGCTCCACAGGGGCTTGGATGCAGAGAGCGCGCAGTAACCCGTGGTGCAACCAGTTGCTCTCCAACAGAAACAGTACGATTTTCCGAAGTGACATTATCGACAACTGATGTATTCGGATCTTATCACCTTTTTCACATTTTTTTGCTGTATTAGCAGGGGAAAAATGTGTTACGCGTTTGCAAAATTTAAAGTATATGCTAAACCTGGAATTATGTTTTGCTCATTAATGACTGGCAATATTTTGGTTACATCAGTGTTTGGTGTTACATCAGGGAAGCAGGTGTACTGTGGGGAAGGTGGTGGTGGTGGGGGGGTGTGATAATGAAATTTTGTGCGTAGATTGGGACTCGAAAACAGGTGTTTCCTCTCTGTAGCACGGTTAAATAATTAAGTAATGCGATCACGGTTTTATGCCCAAGTGATCAGCGGGTGAACAACTTTCCCCGTCAATGCAGGCGCACCTTACCTCTGTAGGACGCGCGCTGACTTTTACGCACGCACAACCGCGCGTATTGGTCTGTCTTCAGGTTGACAGGTTTACGGGAAAAACAAACAAAAGATGCAGGCTCAGTTTAACGTTTTTACCTTTTTTTACTGGTCTATATTGCGCATGATCCTGCATTTTCCTGAAGGCCTGTTCATTCACAACCCCAGTCTTACTTATTTGTTTTTATTGGTGTTGAGGTTGGGGTGGGGGTGCTTTGGATTACTGCGCTGACCCTTGGCCCCTGTCGTGCACCATCATTGCAGTGCACACATCCTGTTGCAGAGACCGCACAAAAGAGAGTATAGGTTTGAAAAGAGGTTTGTTAAAGGAGGAGTGACTGATGGGGGATGACAGAGAGAGTAAACAGGGGCCACCGGGGTCCCAGCGTCACTGTAAAGGCTTTCTGAACCACTCTACAGCCACTCAACAATGAATAATTATAATTGTTAGAATAATCACAATAATGGCATTTTCTACCATTTTGTCCCCGTTCAGTTTCAGATACATATGTATACATTATTTATTTCCTATTTTTTCTTGACGCAACAGTGCGTTCTTTGTGACGTCTGTTTAAATTACCCTAATTACCTTTACAGGAAACTAAAAAAAAAAAAAATAGTAATAATGGATGTCTGTGAGCAGAAATTTTTTTTTTTTTAATCTGAAAAAATGTTAGTATTCGCTTGTAAAAATCTCTATCTGTAGTTTACATTAACTAAAAATATTATATTTTACACTTCACTAAATACAAGGTCTTCATTTTTTTTCAGCTTGAATTGCGGTTCTCCACATATTTGTCCACTTCAGACTTTTATTGTAATTTCAATATATTACTGTGCCGCCATTATGTGTTTTCTGGTCTTATAATCTCACTGGCACTCACCGCCCTGGAGCTCACCGGGTATCATCATTATGATGTGATCTTCGTGGGGCCTTAAACCACGGCTTGAGCCGCTGGAAACCTTTATTGACCGTTGTGATATCCCGTTAACCCTATTACCAAAGACACATGGATCCGTCCGAGTGATCCCGCTCCCTCAGGCCCTAAACAGAGAGCTATATCACGCTAAGCTCTAATTAAAATAAAAACATCATAGAATGAAGAGAATAGAATGATTAAATCGTTAGTCTCGCCGCGGGAAGTGGTATTTCGTTTTGCCTTTCAATTAGAGGTTGATTGGGCTTTTCAGGGGAGGTCAGCTGTGAAATCTGGATTATATATGCACGGACTCCAAGACACATAGACACTGCCTTCTCATGATTTACAAACGGGATACTTGACTGGATATTCAACAGGGGACATAAAATTTATTAGCCACAAAAAAAAAACTCCACTCAAAAATCACGATATTAGAGCAGTTTGGATGTGGCCTTTTCATCTTAACATCCACAGAAGAATGGGCCGGGACTGATCCACCATCACCAGCAGACGGCGATAACGGCGCTTTGCCCCTCATCATTATCTTCATCATCATCATCCTCATCATCCAACCCATCCATCCTAAGGGCTTCTCTTCTTGAACCGACAGTTTTTAGTAAATGTCTTCAACATCATCTTTTGCGCCGAGTGTGTATAATTTCATTCTGACACATGCTATTATTATATAGATTAATTACATACCAAAGGAAGTACGACAGAGATGGAGAGAGGGGAAAGAGATGGAGAGAGACAGGTTTCTGGAAAAGGGATTTCTGAGCACCGCTGAAATTTAAGTGTTTTAAAAAAATTATTTTCAACATTTTATTTTTTTTTTTACTAAAGAAGCTTTTGTGATTTCAGAAGCTGCCCCATAGACAATATTTGTTCCTCTTTTTTTTTTTTTTTAAATGTTGACATGTTTGAGTCATTTTAATCACAGACTTCACCGACCTTTTGGGTGCTACATTGGCGCTAACGCATCATAGTTATTTTTATTTAGTTGAAGTCTCTGAGAGCGTGTTCCGAAATTTCAAATGGCTTTTGCTATTTGTGGGATTGACCCTCCTTTCTGCCTCCTCCTCCTTCTCCTCCTCCTCCGGTGTGTTCTTCCTCTACGGTCTTTTAGTCACCTGACCAAACGCCATGCAAATCATTCTGCTGCTGGAGCCTCATTGGCCGCTTGTGGCTCATTTAACCGCTGTCAGTGCGCATCATATGGCCGCCGCTTTAACCAACTTCTCAACTCCGACAGGGAAAGTGGCTCAAATGCGCATTCTATCACAGTGGATGTGAACCAACACAGGCGAAGACACTGTGAAATACTGTTTGGAGAACATTTTATATCCCTTTTGGATTAATTTTTGCCTGTACTTGAGTAATTTTGGGTTAAAAAAAACAATTTTGTAACCCAGTCATTCCGTGCGCACCCGATCTTGTGCGCCTCGTACTTCTCTTGAAATAGACTTTTTCTCTGTTGGTGGCGAAGTTTAAAACCAGGTGAATGTATAGCATGATGATGGAAACTGATCTCCATTCCCCCGGCCCCCAAACGAATACATCCACGGGGCAAACGGGGCCGAACAGCGGGTCCAAAGCGAATCAGGAGCGGGTGAAGAGACCGATGAACGCGTTCATGGTGTGGTCCCGCGGGCAGCGGAGAAAGATGGCACAGGAGAACCCCAAAATGCACAACTCTGAGATCAGCAAGCGACTGGGCGCCGAATGGAAGGTGATGTCCGAAGCTGAGAAGCGCCCTTTCATCGACGAGGCAAAACGGTTGCGCGCCATGCACATGAAGGAGCATCCGGATTACAAGTACCGGCCAAGACGGAAGACCAAGACGCTGCTGAAAAAGGACAAATATTCCCTTGCCGGTGGACTGCTTTCTGGGCCCAGTGGGGGCGGTGGAGTTGGTTTAGGGGTCGGCATGGCTTCATCCGGGGTCGGGCAGAGGTTAGAGAGCCCCGGGGGTCACGGAGGTTCCGCCAGCTCCGGCTACGCACACATGAACGGCTGGGCGAACGGTGCGTACTCGGGGCAGGTGGCTGCAGCCGCGGCGGCCGCAGCAATGATGCAGGAGGCTCAGTTAGCCTACAGCCAGCACCCGGGAAGCGGGGCGCACCACCACCACCACTCACACCACCATCACTCACACAACCCCCAACCCATGCACCGCTACGACATGACAGCCCTGCAGTACAGCCCCATCTCGAACTCTCAGAGCTACATGAACGCCTCTCCATCCGGCTACGGCGGGATCACCTACACACAGCATCAGGGCTCCGGCGTCTCCTCCTCAGCTGCCATGGGGACGTTAGGGTCGCTGGTGAAGTCGGAGCCGAGTGTAAGCCCTCCCGTCAGCAGCACACACTCACGGGGTCCTTGCCCCGGAGACTTGAGAGAGATGATAAGCATGTATTTACCGACCGGAGAGCCCGGGGACCCGTCAATGCAAAGTAGACTCCATGCCTTGCCGCAGCATTACCAGAGCGCCACGGCTGGAGTGAACGGGACGGTCCCTCTAACACACATTTAGAACTCATAATAATTGAAAACTGCAAACGAACACATAACCAAATATTTACCTCTTTTCTAAATAACCCCGGTCCCGAGAACTACCTGCATTTTGTACAGAATGTTTATGAAATTGTAAATGAAGGGTAAATAGCATATTCATCTTGGCTTTTTTGAATAGCCACCAGTGGAATTATATAACGAATATGATGCTGAGATAATGGTTATTGTGCTATCATCTTTTTGTCCATTACTTCACAGTCTTAGTTGAGGGTTATGCCAGGTTCACAGGGGTATTTGGTTCAATTGTTTCATAATTTTTTGGGGTTCTTGTAAGTTATTGAAAATGAGATAACGTGTCATAATCATAAAAAGTGCTTTAAAAGATATGGGAAACGCATTCTTTAAACATTTGTGTTCATTTGCAGAAGCCTGTGTCTTAATTCTTGGAAATCATCTCTTTTTATTGTAACACTCTAATTATTGTAAATTGTGAATAATTTTAATATTTCAAAGGATGACGGGCAACTGCTGTTGTAATTTAAGTGCTTTTCTGCAACTGAAAAGCCCTGATATTGCAATGAAGAAGAACTGAATAAATTTCACAAGATGTTGCTTTGATTCTTAAGAAAACGGCCTTAGATTGATTATTTTCAGTGTTTTGAAAGAAGTGTTCACGTTTGGAGATGCAGGAGTATCATCCACCATTCCTCGGGAAAAAAATGTCACCTCTTTAAATTTTGACATCGCTGCTGGCCACAGATCCCACGAGCTTTTAAATGGCCTAATTGTTTGTGCGTAATTGTGCGTAAAAGCTACAGTCTGCAGGCCCATTGGGGACCGCTTTGGCAGGATGATGTTCGTGAGATAAAGTTTATGTGTATGATGCAAAATTAATTCATAAATCAAATTGTTTTATTTTATTTCAGTGATGTGCAGGCCAAATTATAGCACCATAAGTAGAGGAGTCATTTTGAATATTTAATGCAGGCCAAATTAATGACCCATATTCCTCTTGGATACATTTGTGATTCTTTTTGTGTATTTTTATAAATGTGATCACAATCATTATGTGGAGGCTTCATATCACAAACCACCTGTTATTAAAGGAGCGATGTGAATAGCGGATATGAGAGGTTTTAAATTATTTGCTCCAAAGGGAAACAATACCTCATTAATAATGTCTTTTAAAAAAAATTCACCGTAGTTTTTAGAGACATTTAATTTCTCAGTATGTTTACTTTGCAAAGGTACTTCATATTTATGTCAGACTTTTACTTATTTAGTAGGAAAAGCTAAAGAAAATAATAATAATAACAGAAAATTATCGAGATGTGATGCTGACTTACATATAGATTTATAATGTTAGGAAAACGAGAAATAAAATGTACAGAATTTATAATTACACAATACAACACTAAAATAGATTTATATTTTAGTGTAATAATAATTAGCCTACGTGAATTTCAGTATATTGTGTAGTGTGTAATTCATAATCTAATTAGCACTAAATTCTATTAAATTTTTGATTTTACAAAAGTTTCTTTTGCAATGAGGACTAGTGTATTTTATATCAGCGTCTTTTTGAGACGTTTTAAATAATTTTCTCCATGTCTAAATTAATTATTGAAAAACTATGTGAAATTTTGATATATTGTAGTGTATTTTTAAAAAAATAACATATAAATCAGATAAAAATGCATCAACTTTAAAAGATTTTCATTAACGTGGCCACAGTTGAACTTACAATGTTCAACAAATTTAACACAATATTTTTTTTCTTGTCATTTGGTGAAGTCAGAGAAGTGAAGACAAACGAGGAAACCAAATTAGACCAAAACAGTGATTTGAGCAGAAATGTCACTTTAGACACCGACTCATGAATACGATTGTATAAAGATACTTTCATTTCAACAGAAGATAAAGACACATCCACTAAATGTTCACAGTTCACTCCCTGCACAAAGCGGGACCAGAAACCAGTCAGGATTGTTGCTCTTGAACTCCTGTCATTGCGCACAATTAAGCACTGCCTTAATGTTGCGCAAACTGGACGTGAACTTCCCAATGACCGAGCAGATTCGTCACAAGTAACTTAATGGTGACTCATCAGAATTTAAGCCCCGCATTACCTGCACACGAGTGATTTTAGAAGATCTGGAGTTTTCATTGCTGTGATCAAAAAACACACATTGAGACTGTTACATATTTAACAAAAGAAATGATATACATCCTCTTGAAATAGTCAAAAACGAGTCTGTGGATGTGACGTGGAGTTTTTTGACAGGCCACAGCTGCTTTTGACGTTTACATTTTTTTTCTTGCCTGTAGGCCTTATATGTAGATACAGACTAATATCCATACACATGCAAATGAGGGAAATTTATGCCTTCTTAGGCATTTTTAAAAAATCAATTAATATCAAATACATAGTTAAAGGGTCTATTTCACACTGATGAAGACGTGCATGGTATGTCAATTAAACCTGTTAGGCCTCATAGTAAGCGTGTAACGTGTGGCTGCGCATTAATCTATTGAAATAAATCATAAGAACAATGTCTAGAAATTCCGAAACTCTAAAGAAACTGCGTGTATGGAGTCATCTGTCCTCAGTCCACCGCGCAGCGCACGGGATGGCCTTCTCACGTGTTTTGCATCTGTTTCTATCTTATCTGTTGATGTGAAGAGATGCGGATTAACAGTGAAAGCCCGGAGAGGCGGAGCGCGTCACGGCGCATCGCCAGGCTAAAAGAGGAGCGTTCTGGCAAATTTAACCCGAATAAATTACACCTTGAGGTGAAAGAGGGGTAAGTGTAGGGTGCAACATATACAGGGGATGTGGGTGCTGCGGTCTGTGTGCGTCTGCGAACACGTGCGTATGCGCGCGTGCGTGCGTGTGTGTGTGTGTGTGTGTGTGTGTGTGTGTGTGTGTGTTTAGCTGACCGGCCAATAAATCTCTCCACCGTGCGATACTCTTATCTTG
>JAPTGW010000015.1:17627506-17642335 GCA_029814545.1 Apogonichthyoides opercularis
ACTGCTCTCCTTTCCATTTTCCATTACATTTTAAACAGATAGATACATTCTTGAACCAAGAAAACAAACACAATAAATACAGAAGCTGTCATTCTCACTCTTATTACTTTTTATGTACGTTTCAATGTTCGACGCCCATATGAGTCTTCATTGTCATTACAAGTACTTTATAGGTATAAATACATTTAATTTATATTACATAAAATGAACAGAAGAAGACAAATGGACTGCACATTTAAATTATTTATATGTCAATTTCTGATCACCTTTAGCTTAATAATTCTGAGTTCTATGTACAGAGAATATCACTTCAATATCTTCACTTGTTTGTGAGAGTTGCGTTGAAGGTGATGTCACAGATGTTTAGTGTTCAGTGCACAAAAAGGTACCTGGTACCAAAAGCAGTTGAGTTGAGGTGGTAAAATGTTGTGAGAAACTATTATAACAAATCTTTGCTTTAATTTAAAATTAACTGACAAAACCAGTGGATATTAAATTAAACTGATGATAACATCACTGTACCAAAATTCAAAATATTGTTAAATAAAGCTGAACTTACCACAATGTCACCTTCCTGAGGAAGGCTGTTTGCTGGTAGTCGATTCTTCTCCTCATTATTGTGGTACACAGACCCATCATGCCTCAGAACAAGGCTGTTTGTGTCTCTGCCCAAAGGCACTTGATTAAGATTCACTTTCTGTGTGGCCACACCAATTCCCCACACACCTAGACAAACAAAAAAGGCTGAGTACACTACAAAAACATTTTTCTCTTTAGGACAAGCCTACTGCAGTCATAAGTCTGAAGGACTAATATACTTGTCAGCATTCGAACATTTTTTAAGTCATTATCAGATGAAGATAGTGCACTGAATATCAACTCTAAAGGGTATTTATCTATGGAACAGAGTGACTTTCTTGTGTTTTCTTGTAAGTGAAAATAATTGTACATAGACCATGCAGTCACGAGGTGGTGCAGCTGCTAAAAATGACAGCATACTGTATCATAATCAATAATCCCTAAATATGCACCAGAAAATGGCAATTTGGCAGAGACGAAAGGCAGGAAAGGCATGTCAGGAGAACAATCATGAAGTGACTTCCAAGGGCTTACCAGTAGACTGGATCTTAAACTCAAAATAACTCTTGTTCTGATGCAAAGGAGCGTTGGCAAGGCAGCCTCCAGTGCCACATATCCTCCGGCCACTCTTTACAATGACAACATCTGTGCCTGCAAAAGAAGTGCAGTGTATCAAGAATATGTGAAAGGACAGTACATTTAGCAGTACAAATATAGAAAAGACACTCAAAATTAAAACTTCCAACTATTAGCTATGGTTATAGTTATCCTAAGGTGATGTTGTCATAATCAAATGTGTCTGTTGATGTGTCTTTTAACTGGATCATACAAAAACTACAGTACCTATTTTCAAGAAATGTGTTGAAAGAATTGGTCATGGGACCCCTTAAATCTTGGAATAGATCCATTAAAAAAGAGGTGGATATTTGCTAACTCTCAGCCAGGATATACTAAATCTCCGCAAAGTTATGCGAGTTGTGATTTTACACAATATGATGTATGACTGAATTTCCAAGTAGCGGAAGTCTGTGCTCTACCAACTTCCCTTTTATAGTTGTTCAACACATTCAAATTGTGTATATAATAAGAAAGCATCATTCATAATTCCCTGATACTGATTCTGTGTTCAAAAACATATCCGAGTGTTTCATTTTGCAAATTAAATCCGATTTTAACAGAGCAAATCCTGATTATTTTTGGTAAGAGAATGTGTGCCGATTTTGTTTATTAAACGACTAGAGCAATTACTGAATTTCAAGATTGTTGGTTGGTGGCTATTTTTCTGTCAAGTGAATGTTTATTTCCCTGAACCAAATGTCGTTAGTGGTTTTTGCTTCTTCAGCCCTGTTCATTAAATCAGATTATGCTATCAGATTTCACGTCACAGTGGAAAAAAATGTGGGGAATATTTGTTTTGACACAGTCACTTGCGGATTGGTTGGAACACTGAACTGTTACTGTTGACCTGAAATCAAGATTAAAAGTATTTATCAATATCAACCCGCAGGAAATTAAGGGGAGCGTATACAAAAGATAAAAATGTTAGGCTAAGACATAAAGAAGAGACTTTATGTAGCTTACAACCAAACGGGCACTTAGCAATTAGCTACTGCGGAAGTAGCATCTCGACCTTTTCACGAACAGTAAACAATGCAAATGTGGACTGTTATGTGCTTAAAAAACAAACTAACTCACCCATGTGATGAGTATCTAACTGAACAGTAGGCATTTCTTTGAGGGGAATATGCCCCGATCCGCCATCTCCGCAACAGCCTAGACAACACGTAAACATCGCAGCCATTCTAGCACGACACTAAACATCCGGAAACGAGCGCGTGGTGTCAACCCAACGAGAGCAGACGTTAAACACACAGGTCCGCACTCGTGCAACAGCGACACTCCGCGGCCGAGGTCGGTACTGCATAAGCCCCTGCTCCCCCACTGTATCCAATCACAGTGGCTAAGATAGGCAGTTGCTCCTGATGGCATGGAAACAAGGGAAGAAAATCAAGGTCAAAAATTTTACACGTGACTAAGTAACTATTGGATATCGGTGTTACATAACCACAAATGAATAAGAAGTGGATTTTGAGGGGAAACACAACATTTGGCAACGAGAAAATTATTTGGTAATACAAAATCCATAACAGGCATTGGTAGGCTGAAGCATAGAGTTAAACCAATGTGCTATACTTCGTGGCTTATTCCCTTTATAGGCTGAGATAAGTGCAAAACAGTGCTGGAGTTGGTGTTTTTACTCTAGCACGAGCTCAAGCTTCAGCCTCCACTTGCACCTTGTATTGCGTTAACGCCACACAGATGAATATATAACCAAGGAAGACAACAACAGACTTAAGTGGGGCAGTATAAACCTATGATGCCAAACTGGGACTAAAACCTAGTTGACAGTTTTTCACGCTGTAATGTTTTGCATAGCAACAGCCCCTCCCCCATCCAGCTGGAAGGGATCCTCTGCAAGTTTACAACACGGATAAAAACGTAAACAACACTAAAGCTCCACGCGAGGCTGTCAAAAACACTCACAATACAAGCGCATCGATAAGCGATGACACGTTATCGTACGCACTCATTTCTGTTTGCACGAATAGTGACGGATCAGTGTTTGGAAATGTTGTGCACGTCAACGAAAGGGTTAATTTTTACCCGGAAAGGGCGAAGTCTGCACAGCAACAAGCGCCATGATTGCGTTGCACTGTGCGTCTCAGCAGCTGGTGAGTGAATCTTTTGGTCCAGTAGTTGCATGTTACTATGCGCTTGCAAAATCTGTCACATCCCTCTATCAGTACCTTGCCAACAGGAGGATCACTAACGCGAAGTCCGTTTGTCTGTAATTTGTCTCTCTGGACTTATTAGACGTCGGGAATTTGGGGTTGAACTCAGCTAACCACCGTCACGCTATTCCTGTAGAAAAACTGGGACAAAATCGTTTGCTGTTAGAGTCTGCGTCTATGAAGTTAGTAACGGTATTGATTTATAACAGCCTGCTTTTGCATCGAGGTTTTTTTAATTAACTGCAACCCCCCCCCCTCCCCAACTGGGCGCAGAAAAAAACCCTCAAAACGCACAATGTTACTCTCCGGGGCGCACTCAGATGTCTGTGCCAACCCTGTACCACTCACCCTTTTCCGTGGGTACGGCGATGCAAGCCAGTTTGACTTTCAGGATGGGAATACTTGAGACGCAGCAGGGACTCGGCTGCAAAACCTGTATCCTTTGCGATGCTTCATTTTTTTGCTGTTTTAATTAGTTGCCTTCGCTGCCTTATGGAGCAGCGTCTCTCTGCATGTGGGTGCGTATGATGTAGCCTGTTTTTTTTTTTTTTTTTTTTTTTAATTAAGTGACCATTTATTTGGGGTGGCTTTACTTTGAATTAAGCACCGATATGACGCCTTGGATAATGTGTTCACAGGACACCATGGAGCAGCTGGAAGAGGAACTTACGTGCCCGATCTGCTGCTGTCTCTTCGAGGACCCACGGGTGTTATTGTGCTCGCACAGCTTTTGCAAGAAATGCCTGGAGGGACTGTTGGAGGGAAACCGAGGTCCGGCTTTCAGAACACCTTTCAAATGTCCCACATGCCGCAAAGAGACCCCTCACAACGGCGCAAACAGTCTGCAAATAAACTACTCTCTACGTGGAATAGTGGAGAAGTACAGCAAGATCCGGGTTTCACCCAAGATGAGTGTTTGTAAACAACACAGCGGTCAGCCTCTCAACATATTTTGCGCCACGGACTTAAAACTCATTTGTGGGTTTTGCGCAACAACAGATGATCACAGAGGGCACAGGTTCTGCTCCTTGGAGGATGCGTATGAACGGGAGAAAGAGGCGTTTGAAGAGCTGCTGCACGGGGTGGAGAGCTGGCAGAGCGCAGATATCCTGTCCTGCCTGGAAACACTACAAACCAGTAAGAAAAAAGCGCTCCAGTCGGTGTCCAAAGACGCAGAGAAGGTAACCGATTATTTCGACAAACTCATCAGCAGCATCGACTGTAAAAAGAATGAGATTCTGTCAGATTTCGAAACGCTGAAGCTGGTGGTGATGCAGGCGTACGACCCGGAGATCACCAAACTGAGCGCAGCGCTGGAGGAGCAGAGACGGGCTCTGGGCATGGCGCAGTCCGTCAGGAGCATCACCGACCCCCTGTGTTTCCTGCAGCAGATGCAGGAATTTCGGGAGAAGCTGAAGTTCCTCCGGGAGACTCCGATGCCCTCTCGGAAAGACCTGGATGCCGGTCCGCTTGTGCGTAATTTCGACGTTAAAAAGTGGGACTCGCTGAGGCTTAAAGAAGTCGACAAGATCTCCGTCCCTCATGAAAGTGTCTCCTACCGAGTGGGGAGCTCACGGGTGGCAGCGCACAGATGGATCGCTTTATTTATGAGCTTGTTTCTGGCAGCGGTCCTCCTGCTGCCGACACACAGCCCTGCGTCCGTGCCCCTCCAGATCCAACCGTTCATCACTACAGTTTCCACGCACCTTGCAGACACCGGTCTGTTCCTGCGGGAAATAGCTGAAATGTACAGGAGTTTACTACATGTATGTCGGGAGTGTATCCAGAACTTAACAGAGTCCACTGTCAATTTAATTGTGAGCTGTTTTAATTAGGAGCTGCTGTCAGACACTCACTAAGTGATCAGGCAGGTCTGTGAGCACATGTACACATGAAACACTTGTTTAGAATATGGCACTACATGCGTTTTCTTTTTGGGGGTGACAAGCTTCATTGTTGATGAAGCCAAAGAATCTAATAGGGAGGGAAAAAAAACAATCCTGATTCATCTATGTTGTACTCTACATTTACTTGACACTATTTTCCACGAATGTACAATCAATTTTCTCTGATTTTATAACATGGCATGACAGTTTTATACTTGTCCAAGATTGACATACCAAATAAAACTTCTAAATCTAAGTCACTACCACAATGCTTGTTCTTATTTACTGCGTTAGACAAAAACAGACAACTGCTCAGACACACAGTGGATGAAATAAGCAGCTGTATAGTCACAGACATATACAGTACAGCCGTGTAATCCTTTGGCCTCTTCCGATCAGAGCGCGTCGGCTCCACAGTGATGCTGCACCCTCTTCAAGGTTACACACGTTGCATAACAGGGCCTGTGTCAAACAGTGCTTTGATATTACGAGGTTTGATGTATTCCCTCCATCAGTTATAATAATAATAATAATAATTTAAAAACTCGGTTCAGAGGGGCTGGTGAGGCGTGCTGCCGGCCAATTTTTCTTTCTGCACAAGATTTATTTGCGGAGATTCATGTGACTCATCCGTTGCATGATTTGTCCGGCCTATTAAGTCAAGCATCTGCAGCCTCTTCTATTAAAGTGCAATCATTTTTTTTTTCCTTCTGCTGTTTAAAACCTGACTAGTCATTTAGAATCAACATTCATTCGTATCAGCACACAGGGTGTTAATTGCTTTAAATTATCCTGGATTGTGGCCAAACTCCAAACTTCATCTTAAAATAGGTCAGAGCAAACTGACAAATTGTGTTTGTTGCGCAGATCATTTGTCGATTTATTTAGTGCACTGACAAGAAATTGATTTTTTTTTTTTTTAGTTGAAATAAATAATTAAGTGTTAAGATCAGACCACAGGATGAACCCGTGATGTCAGCACTAACCATAATTCAGGATTTGCGTCATGGCCCGCATGTACATGTATATATAGACTACTGTTGCCAGGCAAAAATATAGGGTGGAAATAAAAATAACACTCTGCATTAATATTTTACATGGATCAGCACGCAAATTTAAATATGGCATGAAATTGTAAGGAAAAGCTAAATTTATGACAAACGACTGTTTTCCTGTAGGTTATTATGAGTATAGATGTAAATATGATCATATGGTCAAGTCGCTCGATCACCACAGAGTAAAAGCAGACATTTTGTTGGGTGTAAGAAAAATAAAATTTGATCTTCTCAATTAGCCAAGATGTCTAAATAACCAAATAATAAAACATGGCCTATATCACATCACTGAAGTGCTTCCAGTTGTGTTTTACACCGTTTACGCATTTCACTGTGGCCTCAGTATATATTTTTTTTCAATTTCCATTTACATTAAGAATTACTTTGAATGTTTATCTTTATTTATTAATAATAATAATAACAATAATAATAAAGAGGTCACTGTTCAAATGTCTTATAAATAAAGATCAAACAAATGCTGGTGGTGACCGTGCGTAAAGGTATTCCTCTCCAACTGGACTTGAATATGGACACAGACGAAAGCAGGTGTTTTTATGTTTACGGGGTAAAAGTCAATGCAGCAAAAAAAGCGGATTAACATGATAATTTCAGGCCGCACATACAAGAGAAGCTTCCTTCCTCATTTTGTTGCGCTGTGTGCGGACTCAGCTGTAATTCTTCACAGAAATAGGTCGTTTCCATTTTGCACCAAAATTTAAATGACATGTAAAATCATCCACTTCTTTGAAAACCATCAACAATCAAGTTTTGTCGATGCTATATATTTTTATTTTACATAAATGCTTCCATTAAAGTATAGCGTGTTGCGTCTTCTAACATCCAGGCTCATCAGGACCGCTTTTTACAATATTTAAAAAATGTAATCTGTAAAGTGACAATTTGTCTTGTTGTAGAATATGTAAACCTGTTGATATTTTTTTGAATATTGTTAAAAAATAATTTAACCTTCTCTATAAGCCCACATTCCGAATTACACCGGCGCAAACAAGCAGGCTTGACAATTATTAAAAAGGCCTGTGAGGCCAAACGGAGGGAAAATCTGCAGCAGGCGCCTATTCACAGAGGCTCAGGATTACAGGCCGGAGGACTGTGTGTTACCGGCAAAAAATTAAAATACTGAAATATAGTTTTGAAAAAAAGTGATTTAATACATTATGTTAGTGCTTCGTTGTTTATTTTCAAAATGTAGTTAAAAATTAAGGTGGGATGATCTTAGATTGTATTCCGTCCGTGTGGTTAGAAAACCCGCTTTAAGTCATCCAAAAACAGATGTACCACATTATTAAACACCCCAACACGTATTTATATTAGGTGAAGTATGATTTGGATTATAGTGATCGGATGTCCTGGTGCAACAGAGAAGCATCCGTGGCGTTTGCAGGCAAAGTCTCTTAAAATGGAGGTTTTCAAGCCGCATTACGGGACACCATTTTATTTGTTAGAGCGTGACGGAGCTGTGGGATAGTTTCAATGAACATCACCAAGAGATAGCTGAGATTTTGAAAAATAATGTATATAATAGGTAATCTAAAATGACTTCATTATTATCAGGAAATAGATCATTATGAATCCAAGAGGTCAGATTTACAAAATCTGGGCAGAGATCAAATAAAATAAATAAATAAATAAAAATTAATCTGCTCTCCAGAAAATATAGGGGTTTTCAGTTTTCATGTTGATAGGCAGATCTTATATAATATGCTGTTAAAAGTTTGATAGGCCCGAACGTCCCACTATGGAGGCTGTGATATTCAGCGTCTGGGAAATGAAGTTGAAAAGTATCATGTACTGTAGGGACAGCATTAAGGGTTCTTAAAACAATTTGTCATTGTTTTCAAGTATGGGTCTTCTTCAGGCGTGCAGATTTAATATATGAAAAATGTTAAACAGAAAATATAACATGGTCAAAACACATTGCAGACAAAAGCCAATTTGAATTTTTATTTTTTTTCCAAGTGTGAATATAGAAATGACAGTGAAATGTAAAAGTATAAAAACATGGGAGGATTTGATATTTGACACAAGATCTCGATGCAAATGTACCTGGAAGCGTCTAGAAGTGGATTATTGTTGGCAGCAGTGTTGTCGGAGTACATTCAGTGGTTAGTCGCAACGGTTCAGTGAGTGGTCAGCTTTGCTTCAGCAGCACGATCAATACTGGAGGTTTCACAAACAGTCTTAACTCCAATATTTACGTGCTGCTACAGTAAGGCAACCAGAAAATGAGGAAAAATGGTTTTTGTCGTGGACGGTGATCCGGTTAGTGAAGACGATGTGTACAGGAGTCAGTTTTAGTCATGGCTGAAAACGGGCAACAGGTTGGACAGTGACGGCCAGGTTGTGTATTCAGGCTTTACTGCTGCAGCACAGTATGGCCTGCATCTCAGTATAACCCCACAAACCATTCCGTGCTGCTACAGCATTGCATGAATTGCAGATATTCGTGTTCTCCCGCTTTCTCGTCGCTGTTATCTTCTGTCATTCACACCCTGCTTCATCCTCCAGGCTTCGTGTCCACAACATGTGCTCACAGGGGTTCATACTCTTTTTACTATCATTAATGTACCCAAAGATGTTCAGATGGTCAGTGCCTCTTGTGCAGATTTTGCTCCTCTGTTTAGCAAGGTGAGGATGCTCTCCACCTGAAAACACAGAGAGGAAATGTATTCAGTACACTGTAATCCCAGGAAGGTCAACTCACAGAATGGAAGGATCAAAGAACCAAAAGTATATGGACACAGACATTATATTATAGCTGGAACGTTTATTATGTGCTGCTGCAACAGCCTCTACTCTTAGGGAACAGCTTTCCACGCAATTTTGCATCCTGGCTACAAAAATGTCTCCCATTTCACCCAAATGTGAGGTTTGACAGTGGTGATGTGAGAAGTCCCAGCTTGAAGTGCAGTTTATTTCAAAGGTGCTGGACAGTTGGAGCTTTGTGCTGATTCTTTAGCGTCGAACTGACAACCATTTCTTTACAGACCTCATTTTTACACATGATGGCATTATAGCTTAAGCTTTCAAGCAGAAAAGACCCAGGCTGTTGCCACGGTGTTGGACACTACTGCACAACGCTGTCTTTAATATCAGTGTGTGCTGTAGTGCCACCTGGTATGGGAGTCTAGCCAAATCTTTGGAAAAACAGCACAGAGTGTATAAGTATAGAAAAATAAAAGGACTATTTTTATGAAACTATATTCAAGTAGCGGTCATTAACTGTTGGAAGATTTTTGTCATCCTCCCTTTCAAAAAATGCAGTCTGTGCTTTCGGACAATTTCTCTATGGAGCTGAATCACCCAAAATACTTTTCTGTCTAGTAATATTTATCAGAGCCACGGACAGGCCCTCCGCATACAAGTGTGAAGTGAATATTTGACTTTTTGTCTAAGCAACAAAATGGGTTGCTTGTAAGAGGTAAAGTGTATTATCTGATTCAGTGGCTAAGCAGTGGTAGGACAAAGATAATTACCACTCCACTGCACTCAGCTATGTCTGTGTCCAAAAAGAAAAAAATATACACTTTTACTATTGAGCAATAGGCATCTGGTTATAAACAAAACATTATATCCCACTTTAATGAAACCCGGAAGCGTAGTTCGTGAAAAGACCACAAATGTTCATACAAGTGACAACATATGTGTACAGGAGGCGCCAAGAAAGCGTCACAAAAAAGTAACTTTTCTAGTTATACAAGAAAGAAAAATAGTCCTAATTTTTGAAGCGAGATATTTTATACCAACTTATAAACAACAAATTGCACTGATTATTCCTCAAAGTTACAGACTCACGAGGAAAGGTGTAAAAAAAAAAAAAAGAAAAAAAAAGAAAAAGTTCTGCCCTTTTGATCAAACATTGTCTAAAACATCTAGCATTCCAACAATGTACAGGAGAGGAGCTTAATGTGATTGTGATTTAACCCCACATTTTGGTCAGCATTGCTTTTCACATTCATCATCCCTTCCTTTTAGGCTCAAACTTCACAGCAGCTGTACAAGTAAATATCCTACCCATAAACAAAGAGTAAACAAAGTTAAAAAAAAAAAAAAAAGTTAATGTGTTATACAACATGTACAAATTAACATTTCAACATCCATGCAACTGTGACTGTAACTGAATACACCAGATACCATCCTGTAGATTGGGCCCAGTGATTGTGTTGCCACTAGAGGTCTCAATGGACCTGTAATTATGACCTTGGTCTGAAATGGACATCTTTCACATAGTTTTCATCCAAAAAGGCCATTTCATTTATTTGCTTCACCAAGCAACAATTACAAATGTGTTTTCATTCTTCTGCCAGAGTTTTTTGTCATGTGGTAATGAAACTGCAGGGGAGGATTTTTTTTTTTTTTTTGGGTCTCTCCCTGCAGTTCATGATGCAATTAATATTTTAGGAGTAGTTGACAATGTTTTCATCAGTTTTTACATGATACATTTTTGGTAGTTGATTGGATTTTAACAGCTGCTTTTTGGTATCTGTTTTTTCTTGCCAGCGTTCTGTAAGGTTTAAGGTAGTCATAAAATAGCCCCTGCTTTTAATCACAACGTTTCACTAACCACAATGGAAAAGAGAGAAAAAAAAAAAGTTAAGGATACAAAATTATAAGTAACAATTAGCCTAAGGTAGAGCATCAGTCGCTGCATTCCAAAGCACTCGTCACAACATAAACCTTGGTTTTTGCTTAAATAATGTTAGCGCTGTTAAACTTTTAAGGTGCCTTGAATCTATATTTAATTCTCCAGAATTCATTTTCTGCTTTAAAAATATGATTTGATTCTTAATGTAAACTAATATTGTTCTTATTTGATTAAAACTGAAATATGAAGTTATTTTAATCTTACTAGGAGGAAAGACGAGATATAATGCATGTAACAGGCTACTTATCCCTGTGCAATAAGCCAGCAGCATGCATTTGGTGAGGAAAGTGCAGGTACAACAATGCTGTCAACAGTAACACACCTGACAGTGGAAAGAGAGCAGTGTTATGTCAGAATAAATCATGTACTATGACGTTAATGCTACTACATAAAAACATGTCTTTTAAATGCATGGAAAAGAATACCACCGTGAGCTAACTCTGTAGGAAACAAGAAAATGTTTACCCTTTTTGTAAATATAATAGTGTCTTAAAAATAAATAAAAAATAAACACACACATTTCAAAAAATGTTTGTAACAAAGTCAAGGATTGGACAAAACCTCCAAATTTTCAACTTATGACACCTGATATGAAATGAAATGAGAATGTGGCAAAATCGTACCTAGATATCAGGGGAAAGTAAGTGTCAGGCGTCCTGAAATGCTTTTTCCTTGTAAATAAGATTCTGTTATTTGAAGGGTGTGACAAAGAGGAGCTTAACAACAATTAATAATCAATTAACCATTATTCATTTATAAAAATACCAACTGTTTGGTTATGTTCAGATTATGTTCATCTACATTGAACTGCCTCCATCTTTTAAAGGTGGCTGAGCTGGTCGCTGACATTTTAAAAACAAATTAATTAGTTTAAAAAAAAAAAAAAAAAAACACACCCTGTCAATTGACTCATTGATGAAGTGATTGTGGGTTACAGATAGAATCTATACTGCCAGTCCATTTCGTCTGCAAAAGTGCAGATAAATATATCTGTGTAAATCTATTTTGCATATGCACAAAAATCAGAAACGTAACTAAATGAATAAATTAATTCAAAACACCAAGTGGGTAAGTTGTGATCTCCCTTTTGAACTTAACATTTTTGTGCATGTCTTTGTGAGAGTGTTCACATCAGTGACTCTAACCTATCCCCATTTTTTTCTCCCTCTCCTTTAGGGAAGCATGCCCAGGCATGTCACCTTCACTGCTCAGCCTTTTTAACCCATTCCTATGACATTTGCTCCATATACAATGGCCTGTAAGAGTCACCTGACCCCAAGGTTGAAGGTCAAGTAACCTCCTACACCCTATAAGCTACAGAGATGTGGACATGACAAGCGGCCACCTCCCCAGATCAAGTGGTTTGGCTGGCCTCTTCTGCTGTGTTACACATGTGCCTGCCAGTGTAAGCACAAACTAAAGGACGATCTAAAATGATATTCTAAGCTGTGGGGGAAAACCTGAATGGCAATCACTTTTATCCACATGAAGGGACCCATGCGAATTCTGAGTTCCTCTCTATGATAAGCATAAGGCTCTCCATCTTAAGCAATCACAAGATTTGTAGTTACAAAACACCCTGGTTTCAAAGCACTGAGAATTAGAAGAAAGATTGTCCTAAATATATATATATAAATATATAAATATTACAGTGAGTAATCACACGTTTACACACACACACACACACACACACACACACACGTCTGTAGACAATTATAAACAGGCACTTGTACAATTTAAGCCTGGTAAATGCTAGATAAAAACTCTGGCCAATTCACTGGTGTCGTGTATACTTGTTTAAATAGCCACAACATTAGATGTGATAAAATGTTTTAACTGCAACTGGGCCAGCATGTACACAGCATGAGATCTGTGCAGCAGCAAAAGCAAACACAAGACCAATTCGGACACAATAACAAAGCTACACATTTACCAAAGTGCATTAGGAAAAAAAAGTATAAGCCTTAAGGCAACCCACAGGGTGGTGAACAGTGTTAAGTTTATAGCACACCAAGGATGCGTCCCACAAAGAACTACACTGTGTCATTTAAACATCAGTACTGGGATAGTGCATGTTAAACAACAACAAACACAAAACACTATTATATTTGCACACCAAGCAAAACACTGGTATTTCCTGAGAGTGTCAGCTCGGGCATATGTTGCTAAATGAATTATAAAAAAAACTCCCCAGACATGTGGAAACACATACCTGGATCTGACAACAGCCAAAACCCATTTCACAGGACAACATTAGCAGATATACAAGAGTGACCTCTGAGTCATTGTCATACTGCACAGGTATACATTACCCCCTCCATTTACTGTAAGGCTGAGTGGCACAAAAGGACTCCTCACATGTAGAAGTTAACAATAATGAATTACACAGAATTGGAAACAGATTTGGATAGACTAAACCACACTCCAAGAGTAGCTTGACAATGCATTTTAAAGCATCTGTCATTGTGCTGTATAATAAAGCTATTGAGTTGTATTTAGGTTTTATCCAAGTATTCTAAAAGACACTTTTACCACTTCCACAGTTGAAGTGTTACTATGACCACTGGCAGTGCATATCATCCAAATACACTGTTGTTACTAGGAAAAGTATTTATCCTCAACAAAGAATTCACCTATTTATTTATTTTTTTTATAAATAATAAATGACAAACAAATAATGCATTTTTCATGTACATCTTTGATGTGTCCAGTTATTTAATACTATATCTGAACTCTCAGGTTTCCTTCTATTGCCACAACAGACACAGAAGTAATAAACAGGATGCAGACAAAGCAATACACTGACACAATTTCACAAGTACAACCTGAGCACCTAATTTACACTTGACCAACAGAATTTAACTACACAAAGCCATGGCTGGAAATTTCTACCACAATTAACTACTGACAACTAACACAAATTTTCACATAATTACTACATTTTTAATCACTGTCCAGAACTTACAGAAACAGCAGTAAAGGTGGAATTGGAACCCAAATTGATATGAATATGGTAAGTGTGTGGACACACTGGGGACAAAAGAGGAAGCAAAGCTAAAGTGTGAGAGCTGAATGACACACCCATAGACTTGTACCAATTACACATACAGACTATATGTATTCCTTGAACACATGCCAGCACTAATGCCTGTGTCACTGTAGTTGACAGTGTTAAAAAGGTTTGTTCAACAGACACACCAAACAACCACAATATTTCCTTAAAAACAATGAGGCTATCCAAGGATGTCAAGTTTGGATGTTACACTGATGACAAAAATGATAAAATAAATTAAAAGTACACTGTTTCTTGCTCAAATGTAAAAGACTATACACAAAATGTTTCTTATCCATGGCCTAACTACTTATTTAAGTTAGTTACTTAAGTGCATTAAGAGAGTACCCAAGCAAAATAGAACATTTTGATATTTATGGAACATTTGAAAGAAACTTTTAAAAGTGAGCAATGAAAATGTGTTGCTCTTACTGTGTGTTACATATTACCTCCTTCTGCACACGTCAGACTGCCTGATAGGGGCAGTGGGTAGGTGTTGACCTGTTTACCATGTTAGGATCATTAAATTTAAATACACAGGAAGCCACCAATATTTTAGGTACATTTCTTCCCTTAGTAGTAGACCTCATAAAGCATCCCAGGTGAACACCCTGTGTAACACAATCAAATACATTTAAAAAGAGGCAAGCTTCATGTCAGAGGCATGCACCATGTTATCTCGGATCTCAGTACCAGTGGTTTTATATCAAATTTCTACATAACTACTAAGTGTAAAATTTACAAGCACTGTACTACATACGTTGCCCCCCCCCAAAAAAAACAGACCACTTTAAGTATCACC
>JAPTGW010000015.1:17647366-17664390 GCA_029814545.1 Apogonichthyoides opercularis
ATATATGTATATATATATATATATATATATATACATATACACACACACATTTTAAATGCTCAAGTAAAGTCAGTAAAAGCTCACACAGCATAACAGCAACCACTGTAAAAATTGCAGTTAGCCTTGTAGTTAAAACACACTGAAATGGTGTCACTGGCATGCTATTACTACTCATTATTTTTCTCATTAAATTGTGGGCCTTTTGCATTATTATTTCTGGGGTGCACATATGATTACTGTTTGAAGTGCAGACATACCAGATAAACAAAGTATTTCTCATATACATAAAGTCATGCAATAGCTTGATTATACAGGGAGTTGTTAGATGAAGTCTACAGCACAACCTATACTATAATGTAAATTAATGGGAAATATGCTCTCATTTCATATGCATAATTCAAAATATAGGTAGTTGTCAGCATTATCTACACTAGTTTGTATTGTTGAGTGGCAGGCCTATCAAGATAGATGACTGTTTCTATTGCTAGTTGAATAAGTATAATGGATCACTAATATTACTCCTAAGGCCAAGATTTCAGGGAGTAAAAACAGAAGAGCTTTTCTGACTCGAGGTGCAGTGCTAAACCCTGGATTCTAAGTCGGCCAATATCCTCTGTCTATGCTCTTTATCGTAACATGACAAGATACTATCTTAGTTTGTATTTCACATTTCACACAAGGACAATTGCTATATGTTACAACCTATTATTCTAATTAAGTTGCCTTTTCAGAAGTCCCACATTTTTAAAAAACTTTTGACTCATGTGTTTCCCACTCCTTTCAAATGAACTTCCATGTGTAGTTGAAATAAAACAGCTCTATAACTGAATTATGTGACACTACCATTTATTCTAAGCTGAGGTGGCAACACCACATGAAAACACCTCCTGCTGTGGTGTGCATGCAACGGCCAAAGTAGGGACGGGTTGCCCTGCTACAATAACCCCGCTGTTATCATATCTACTGTAGCATAGTGTACCTCGGGCAAAATAAACAGAGACAGCCATTTCATCCCAATGCACACATAATAACAATACATAACATTCACCTGCTATGTCAGTACTTGGCTCTAGCAGGGCACAGTGGAAAACGAATTAGCTACAACCTGCCTTTAATACGCTTAAGTGACCAGTAACTATTATTTTGTTTCTAAAACAAGTGAATAAGTTGAATTCTCTATTTAAAGATGTTTACACAAGCACAAACTGCATGGTATTTTTATTTTTTTTAGACTACTGACAATATCAAACTTATTCTTTAGTTCACATGAAGCTTACAATTTCTTGTTGTGTATGTAACATCTTTTTTTTTTTTCCTTTGGAGGAGTACAAAAACATACTGGGAGAGAGAGAGGGCACCCATTGTGTATGCATTCTGGTGTAGTGTGGACAATGGGGCGGAGAGGAAAAAAACACACTTGTTTACAGATAAACTGGTTTGGACAGGAAGCCAGTAAGGAGGAGCTCTGTGTTGTTAAACAGGCATGTGGAGAGGCAGGGATGAGCCAGCAAAAACACCACCATGACCATAGGGAAGACCATGATGCGGTACTGACACTGTGCACGCACATACACACATGCATGCTTTTATATGTAGAAATACACAAATCCAGTAATGACAACTCTCCATATTAGTGACATCTTAAAACCTACATAGTAACCAGTATAACCAGTTCATATGTGACACAACCAATAATTGTGGGTTGCTTTGTTTCACCACAACAAAAATTAACAAGATAAAAAGATGCTCATGGGTCTCTATTAGCAGTGCCAAACAGTAGCCAAGCTGAGCTCTGGTGAATACTATACAGTTCATCCTGCATTGTGTCACCGTCACATGAGCACACACTGCCTTCCATTAGGCAGGAGATCCTTATGACTCACGAAAACACAAGTCACATGTCACTACACAAATGAACCATGCTACTCAGACTGCTCTGTTATCCACAGTAGGTTTTTGCAGGCCCAAATGAAATCACATCATAATGCATCTCTTCATTAGGAGGTTTGAGACAGAGTGGGGCTCTCCCTTGTCTGCTGGACAGCCTGAACAAGAGCAGCACTGTCATATATCGTAGGGTTTGGCCACAGCGGGCCAACTCGGCTGCAAAGTTGCCATACTGGGGCAGTTTTGGTTCAATGTAATTTGATTTCATGTTAGATGACTTGCGTGCATGGTTGGCTGTTACACTCAGCTGCTTCTTGTTCAGGGAATAGTTTTTACGGAATTTTTTCCTCTTTCTTTTCCCTCATGTGACTCGAAGGATGACCCTTCACGCCACCTCCAGACATTGGACTGCATCACATCAAATGATAACGAAAAGAACAGATTAACAGAACCCACATTTAAGAGAAGAGAAATAAAAGACTGAATGGCACCTTGATGCCAAAAGAAAACACTCAAGCCTCAGGGTCAGAGGTGAAAGTACCAAGGACAGTCTGTGTACCACAGGACTTACAGTCTGCAGCATTCACACAAACCAAAGGCACCAGAAACGAATACCACGTCACTGTTGTTCACACGCTAAACGTGAAATCACCTTTAGATGTTGGCAGAGATATGTGCAAATGAGCAAACTTTGCAGCCTGTCACTAAATTACAATGAGCATTACAAATTAATCAAGCGTGAAAATCCTCTTTACGTTTCTCACCATATATATGATTTAGATGCATCTTTTTAACTGTGTAAAAACACCATATAGGCAAAAATGTTGGTATTATTTTGTAAGTATCAGTAAATATCAGAGTTGGTTAGGGACACTAACATTTAGGGATGTATACAGAGTCTACAAACATTGACAACAGACACTCTGAAACAAAAAAGAAAGTGTAAGAGACTATACGCTCAGTATATTAACATGGCCTTTTCCTTCGTCTTGGTCTTTAGAGAACACAATGAGGCCCAGTGAGAACTCCATACTAGAGAGAGCCTCTCCATTGATGTCTCCTCGGTTCCCCTCCCCCTCTCTCTATGAGACATCTGTAGCAGCTGCCCCCTTGTGCTCCTGTCAGCAGGGCAGAGTGTGTGTTTGCATGTGTGTATGCACAAGTTGAGGTGGGGTTGGCTGTGAGGTTAGTGTGGGGCGTGTTATAACACCTCCCCCTTTGGAGGGGTCCAACCCGCACACTTGTGGGACATCACATTTATCAATGGCTAATAGTCACTAGCAGGTCACCCTGAAAACACAACAGCGACCTCTGACCTCTTTTTAGCACAAGGTGGTCACGCCGGTGCTATAAAAAAGCGCATACACATTCACATAAACACACCCAATTTAATGTATTTAAATGTATCTACATGAACACGGTAACATTTATTTTTATTTTGCTTTCTAAGAAAACATACCTAAAGCTACTGTTTATTATTGAGCTCAAAGTAAGAGTAAGAAAGTGACTTTTACAGTTTGGTTGCTGTTAAACACTATCACATGCTTGGCCAAGAGGCTGAGATATTACACCACAAGAAGCCCTTTTTATTTAGTCTCTGTGTAGACATTCTCACACGCAATCAAATAAATTGGGTATAATTCATAGAGTGGAATTACAAGGGAACTACTAAGGGAGAAAATTTGAACTTGTTTAGTTTAAAGAAAAGAGATGCATGTTTCAATGAAGCATTAAACACTGAGGCCTATACATGCAATAATACAATTAACTTCAAATAGGGAATGTCAAGTAACCCTAAAATCACTGTCAAAGAAATGCAATCTGTAATCAGACTGAATCGTCCTTTACAGAATCAGTCTGCATGTGTTTTTAAACTATACTCATAATGTTAAAGACCTGTCCTTATTGTGTCATGTGTAAAAATCTGAGGACGACTGAAACAACGTTCGACCTCAGAGACAATGAATGACACTGACAAGTCAAAGGTGTTTGGTTTAACAGCACAGATGCATTTATATTCTAAAGAAAGGGTATTGCTATTTTTGCCAAATGATTAAATCACCCAGAGTAACATTATTCACATTGTTTCCTGGTGTAGTATTTTTTTTAAGTCTTGACTGAATGGTCCACAACCCACAGTATTTCCTTTTTTTTCTTTATTGAGTCAGACTCCTGAGAAGGATTACAGAGAAGGCTAAACACAAGCAAGATCTAATCCTGGGCCAGCAGAGTTACCAGAAGGCCCCAAAGAATATGCTTTTGAACACTGAAGCTAACAGCAATATTTTGGTTTTGAAAGATATGATTCAGATTATTTTATACCTCCACTCTAAAACACAGATCACCACATAAAAGAAATACAAGATCTGTTTTAAGTGTTTCATACGTACGTTTTTCACATCCTGAACAACACATAAACAAGACTCCACTGAAGCGTTAAAATTAATCTAAGAATAATATACACTGTACATATACACGGTATTACCGTACTTACATTTGAGTCAAAATACTCATAGTTTTAATTTGTCGATGTACAAATTAATAGAATTCCACACATAAGTCAGCAGACACTGCTAACGGACAACTACATTAACATGATTATGTGAGTTACATTCTGTTTTTAGTGCTTATTTTATCCATTACATATAGTACAGTCTTGACCTATGCTGTGCACAACAACCAACAAGAATAATTTCTGTTTAGACAAATTCTTAAATTTTCTGAAGCTTTGAAAAGATTTTATGATCTGCATTCCTTATTGTGTATTGTGCTCTTAGCGTATAAATAACAGGGTTTAGATGGCATTTAGATCATGTTCCGAGAAGCTGTTCATTTTTCTTTTGTACTTACAAGGTTTCATGTGCAAACTTTCAACAGTCCTTCCCTCTGCAAGTGATAAACATAATACACCATTAATGCAATTTTGAAACTATGTAAGTACCATGCAATATGACATATCATGTGACAATAGAAAAATATATATTGACTCATATTAAGCGCTTTTTTTTATCATAGCACAAATCACACATTTTCTTAATTATTTGAGTGCATTGCTTTATCTGCATGACACAAATGCAGGCACGGAGTTTGCATTTAAAATGGAGGAGAGAAAACGTGACACACAACAAGGCAAATATGAATAGAAACTGTTTGTATAGAAGTTTAAAATATATATACAGTGTTATATTCTGACAGGATATTTTACCCATATCACACACCCTTACATGTACGTGCAGGTCAACGAGGTATTTACGAAGCAACTGAGCTTAAAACTATTACATACAGAAAACTGGACAATTGTGGAATAACAACTCAAAGACACAATAAAACATGTTAAATGGACTCAGTGTTATTTTCTTCCATTTAGCACGTAATAATGAGATCAGCTTATTATATTAGCTGATCCATGGCTCTGTTCCCACAACCAGGACTAAGCAGACAACTCCTGTTGTTGTTCGGTGAAAACAGCTACCCTTTACTTTAAAAATCAAGTTTCACTATATGATATATGTACTCGGATATTAAAACACTAATAATCTGTAATACACTGACATTTCTGTAAGGCTCGAAGCTCAGATGTGTCTTTGGAATGGATTTAGGTTTTATTAGAAATGTCTCACTATGGTTGAGTCGAGTCAAGTCTGCAATCAACAGTATTTTGTGCAGGAAAAAAGATGCAGATTAGACCTTTTCCTTCCTAAATGTACGGTTTTTGAACTAAAGTGTAACACTGATTGGTCATTAGGTCAATGACATAAAAACGTTATTACACAAGCACGACTGAGCTGCTTATATTGAGCATTCTGCTTGTATTAAATAATTTGGTGTTATCAAGTCACTACATTCTTATAGGGCAGGACAAGAAACTACTGCTGTTTTGGCAACAATCCTATGTTATAAACTGTATAAAATGCCTTGTGATCGGTATACCAAAGTCTGTAAAAATATTTCTCTATGAAAATGTAAGACTTTCTAAACTTGAGAAAATCACTGAGGACAAATGCTTGCTTTTACTGCAGCTGTAGAGGTTGTTTTTTAAGGTTTTATACCCAGGTATTTGAAGATCTTTGTGATATCGTGGCTCGGGCGTAGTTGCACGTTTAACAGAGATCTGCATTTTTATTAGCAGAAGAAAAAACTGCTGAAATGATGCTCCTCAGAGGATGAGAAATTGGTGCATACAGCCTAATTATAGTGTCATGATCAGAAACTAGCAGTAAAATGTGCAGGCTTACTGCTTATTTACGATCTATAAATACATAAATATCGCAATCAAACTGTCAGGACGCTATAAAAGTCGAACTTCCAGCTCTAGAGACAAAGCTCATCTCTTCATTGTCCTGTTTCTGGACTACAAACTGAGAATTCCTGCGGAAGTCCCGCCCTCTCAGTCCTCTGTTGTACCTCGATGATGTAACCACTTTCCAAATATAGCGTGTTGCTGATCGCTGAGAGGCTTCCTCATTGGCCGAGGCCGCTGTCAGTTACGTGACGTCACCACGATCGTGTTATTATTGTAAACAGCCCGCCTGCCTCTCCACCGACGCTCTGTGCCGAGCCGACTACTCCATCCAGTCCTTTGTTCATGCAGTGAAAACACCGACGCGACAAAGCAGAGTGATCGTCCGCCCAAACTGCGGATTAAACCTCCACAGAAAGTTACACACACCACCCAAAATAACGACACCGTATCTGTTTAAGAAAATTAACCCACAGCCGTGTTGTAGCTTGTTTGTTGATCACCGGGATCGACATGCAACCGGCGACTGCTCAAAGCTGCTGCATGAATAACAATAATAAACTGTCCGTGTTGAGGACTTGTCAATGCACCGCACGTTTGGGTTTACTACTATACACTGAATTTACGCTCATATGAATGATCCAAACCCTCAACCACAGTGTTTTAAGATGACAGCAGTGTCCAGCTACTGCCTCGGTGCCAATGTCTCATAAATGTCAAAATGTAAAAAAAAAAAAAAAACACAACAAAAGAGTACAAACTTATCATTTTGAAAACAGCGTGCACATCGACGACATCACAATGAAAATGGTCGGCCTATAACTTATATTCTCCCTCCTCAGCTCGACAGCATTACATTAAAAAAGGACTTTAAACGGTAGTACTTTGTCCTCACTGTCTCACAAATCGACTTTATTTTTGCAGTGACTGACACTACACAGCAAGCTCAACTAGTCGAGAGGTCACACACCGAAAGTTGAAATTACTCCACTGATTGTTTAATGGCACTTACTGGATACATCGGATGCGTTTCGGAGTGATCGAATGCATCTGTGTCGCTGCCAGCCGGCCACTGGTGACAACCTCACCTCGACATTTCCACCCAGGCAAGTTGACAACAAGCTTCCATTCTCCGACTAAGTGCAGTTTCAGCAAAGCTTCAAGGAAGTTGTTTCTTTTGTTCCAGTATTTTTGGTTGCGTCAATGTTGCGAAAAGGGGGAGGCGGAGCGGTGGATACAGAGCGACCGAGAGGAAGAAAAAAAAAAAAACAAACATCTGAGCGCACCATAGCCTAGTTCGCACGCCTGACCATTAACGCACAGAAAACCCCTCATCCAAATCCGCGATAAAGTCGTCTCATCAGCTCAGCTCACGTGTCAGGACGACTAGCATCCCTTTAAAGTGAAACAGAAAAGCTACACGGCAAACAGCGCCTGGGTTCGACGGGTTCTCCAACTAGATCAGGCTGTACAGGTCGGTGCGCTCCGTGCGCGCGTATGGAGCAGAAACATTTGCATAGCCCAACTGGGTAACTTGGATGTTGTTTTTTTTTACAGATCCACTGCTTCCTACTGTCATACGATCTTTCTTTCTTGTTGTCGTCGGAGCTCCAAAGCTTGCTCTCTGATACTTAGCGCAACCAGAGTCTTCATATCGCGAACGCATACAGCCTACACTCGATTTCACATTCTGCTAGTTTCCGGACAGTGCAGGGCGGTAACGATGCTCAGTAACGCGTTACCACCGCTTCCCCATCATCGAGTTGGAGCACAGAGGCGATTTCCTCCAAGTCAGAAACTATTTGACAATATCAGAGTTCACTTTTCTTCTTGAAGTTGAGAAATCACCCCATCCTTTGGGTCCTTTTCTTGACAGGTTACTCGACGTCAGGTGACAAAAAAGTTCACTTTCTCCTCATGGAAGCATATGCCATCAAACCAAAAAAAATGCAAAGAGTGTGGCTATTTATCACACATAGGTGGTGTAATTAGATTTCTTGGTTTCTGACGGCTGAGACATGACCGTAAAACAACGCAACAAGTCGTGTAATGAATTAGGCTTTTGCTCTCATGTTGTGAAAACTGAAGCACAAAAGGACTACTCTTTGATGCACCAAGTCCGTTACTGTTGGTGGAACCGAAGGGAGGGAGAGCTGAGACGGCTTACTATGCAGAAATAGGATCATGTTGGTTCATCGGATAAAAAGGTGAGCTCCCTGTTTCTCCGACGCTGTTACAGTAGCATTGCGTCAGGAAGCTGTTGGTGTCAGTGAAGTCACCATCAAGACGCCCTTTCTCTCCATCCAGATTGACGACTGGCAGAACACTTCAGAGAGATGCTTTAGATCATTTCTAGCCCAAATGAGACACACGAAAGCATCCTGATCAGGCTCAGAAATGCAATTGAAAACCTTTTTTTTTTTTTGACCTTACAGCGTCAGGGGCTGTGGCAAAAAGTTTGGCGAGATAGTAATAAAAGAGATCTGACGAGGAGGAAGTCCATTTCAAAGACGTGAAAAATGCAAGCCTGGGTCAGATGAGATTAGATGAAAAACGACGTCACAGGTGATGCATGTAACCTGCACGTATAGGCCCACCGTGCAGGCCTGGAGTTTCATGACGGTCCCATGACTTGAAAATCAAAGGGGGGGAAATGGAAAACTTAAGGCCTGCGAGAGAGGATAGTTTTAGGAGATTTTGCTGAAGCATTTCTTCAAAATCTCCATAACTTGAACCAGAATGTGTGACTTGAAGAAAAAAAAACTATTTACTCATGATCTGGAAGAATGTGCAAACTTTAAACCAGTATAATGTAGCACATGTTTGACATAATAAAGTTGGAACTGATCTCAATAGAGCTGCAGCTGATGGGATGAAAATGTATTGCATCTGTAAAATTTGCACAAATATGCTCAAATGAAGGTAATTCATCCATAGTGAGTGCAGGTTGTTAGAAAGTAGAGAAATAAGTCACTGAGGAACTAAATCAACCGCCACATCTTGAATAATATGTTCCAAATTAACACAATTTAATGAATTTATGCCAAACCTCTTGTTCATTTTTGGTTTTGTATTCACACAGCTGATGTCTTGATGTCATTAGGTTTCAGGTTTTATCATAAATATAAGCACACCTCAGCTATAAAACAACAATACACAAAACTAAAGTTAGAAATCTGCACCATTTTGTTCGTCTACTTTAAAATTTCAGCTGATTTTCGGAGGCAACACTGAAACAGTCCGAGCTGTCGGTGCAAAATTGAAACACAAAACTACACAACTACTAAATAGACGCATGCATATTTATATATAATGCCCTTAGCAATATATATATATATATTTAAAATACATAAAAAACCGAAAGAACAGAAACTTTGTGAGCTCATTTACATCGAAAATCAGATCGTCAAATACCACATTCTGCAGAATACATTTGTTAAATATTATTTGGTCATGCATAATAACGTACCTACCTTTATTTTCCAGGTTTTCTGTGCAGACAGAAGTGAAGAAAACTAAGAAAACTCTGTGCGTGTGTGTGTGTTGTTGGGGAGTGTCACGCTTACAGTTATGCAGGAGTATTTGAATATTTGCCCGATGTGTGGGCTGATGCACAGTCAGAATGCAAAGAAGACACAGTAATCAGACACAATAATCTGATGGGCTGCGGTTCCCCTTAAAGGTCAGCGATAAAGAACGAGACTCCATGAAAGCGCCAAAGAATTCGCCTTTGCTTTGGAGACGCTTTTCTTAATTTCTACTTTGACATCTGTGCGCCACCTCTTACTCTAAAAACGCCATGTAGGTTGGTGCAGGCTCTTGTGTAACATCTGACAAATGATTGCTTCAAAATGTAAGACAGATGGACATAAAAAAAAGCGTCTTTATGGGCTGTGATTAACTCCCAAGTTGCACTAAGTCTGACCTTTCTTCTCTGAAAGTTGCATGAAAGAGGAACAAAAACGCAGGACGTGTCATTCATATTTGGTCATAAATGCGCAGCCACAATCATGCGTATATTAGTTTGAGAAGTAAATAATTGACAGAAATATTTGTCATTTTTGTTTATAGACAACAATTATCCTACACTGACTGGGACGAGAAGCACACAGCTTGGAGAGGCTGATAAAGGTAACAGGAAAGGCAAGCAACAGATAAAGGCAACAGCATCCAAAGTTTCCCTCCTTTGCGCATCCGTTTACGAACTGTCGTTTCAACTTTGCAATTGATTATCTATATATGAAGCATTTTCAAGAACAAATGCTTCGTATTTACTTGCACCAGAGGAGGAGAGTTAAGAACATAACACCCTTTGTTTAATTTAGTTTAGATATTTAGAATATGAGTTGCAGCTGAAAGGTCATATTGTGTGGGAGGACTGTATATGACTCAAAACTAGAAACTCAGTAGCCTGTGTGTTTGTGTAATCGCGCTCATGACACACTGATACGAAATCATCTGAGAATGAGGCAGCTTTTCAGAATGTAGAGTTATTTAGTTTATTGATTATAAGTAGAAAATATACAATAGAGTGTCTGATTATTTTTGATATACCCATAAAACACAATTTCTTCATAATAATAATAAAATGGAGCAAACTTCTCAACCCTCTGCTGATGACTTTATGGTAAAGAGTTGCTTTAAAATGAAGCTCTGCAGTAGATCTTAAAGATAGTAACAGCTCATGTAAGGATTCTGCTTTTAAGTCATGTTACAGAGACAAAACGTCCTGCAAGCATAATCACAGTCACACTGTTATCCAAGACTCTTCTTAACCTCTTGGTATGAATGTGAATGCATGTTGTAGATGTTCTCAGTGAATATGTTTACATCCTGTTCTGTGTGTCTATACAGGCCCAGAGAGGAGACAGTGGGTGAGGCCTGTCCTACAGCACCCTGTGTCCAGAGTAGAACTAGGTCAACAGAGACCGCTGGTTGGTGAGTTGGAACGATGCTGCTCTGTCACACAACACAGGAAAGAAAAGGAGAAAAAGAAGCAAGAAAAGAAAATCCTTGCCTTTGATTGAGGGATAATTAGAGACTGTTTGACCTATTTGTCCCCTTAAATAAACTGTTGGCCATTTAGTTGGGAGTGGGCTGAGTACATGTTGAACCCTTCACTGGACCCCTCCAATTATGCTTTTTAATGGCAAATTGCCTGAACAAGTTCAAAGGTCTCCTATTCTTTTCACATCTTTGTCACCGTCACAACTTACAATCAGAAATGTTCAGCATGAAAAAAGTCAATAGTGCTGTCTGTGTTAACATAAACGGATGTCGGTGCTGCGAGACAATAAACTGGATTTACTCAGCATTTTTCAAAGTGCTTTACCAAACAAATATAAAGATAGCAAAGATGACGATGCATTTGAATTAAAACAAATCTGCAGCTTTTAAAAACCTATTCTCGCACAGACTCTTACAGTAAAGACACTGCAGCTGCTGTTAAATATCTTCACATTTTCTTTTTCTCATGCACAGTGAATTAGTTGTAATGTTACAATCATTCATCTTCCTCTTGGATCAACCAGAAGCTGCAGGGGAGTTCCTCAGGTTAAAAAGAGTCTTAAAAGCCAGCAGTTAAATCTTAACAGGCAAACTGTGTATACGTGTGTTGCATTTTTTTTTTTGTCTGCATGTATTTGTAATATATAGAGAAAATGTGAGACAAAGTCCAAGTAAATTAGTCTTTTTTTGTATTAATGTATATTTAAAAAAGACAAAAGTAAGACAGAGTCAATATGAGCTTGTTATCTCATATATATAGGGTTATGTAGCGTAGATAGTACAAGCTGACACATATTGACAGGAAGTCATACATATAGACCTTCACTGTAGCATGTTATTGTACACAAAAGGTGTCCCATATTCACAGAGTGCTTATGGGCTGGTGTCCACAGGGACAGCAAGTGTTCCTGATAACTTCTCTGTCCTGTCCTACTCAGTCTCTTAGCACAATAGGAATCGACAGGTAACTTAGCGACCTGAGCCAAACACATTTCCCAGAGAAAACCTGAACACAATGGATAACCACAATAGTATATGTTCCCTTTCTCTTAATGCACAAAGGCTTAATACTACTCTGATGCATGCAAACTTAACCTACCTGAAGAACCGGATGATACAGGAAGGTTGTGTTTTAAACTGAATCCTGTTTCTGCTTTATTCTTTGTGTCCATTTGCATGTCTCCAGTATGTGTGCGCAAGAGTGATAAAGGCAGAGAGAGAAAACACACGGAAATGACCAAACATATCAATTGTTGGAGAGCTTCAGCTGGTGCCTCATGAGTGAGGCCTATGACTAAGATCGGAAGAAGTAGGAGTGTGCCTGTGCCAATGTTGCCAAACCAATACTGTAGGGAAAAGAAAGAAGGTAGGTAAGGGTGGACAGGGGTGCAGATACACCAGGATTAAAACTAATAATGTGTGCAATTCATGTCAATGTAAACATGTACATTTTCATGGTCCCATAGGTTAAATCAGTTTAATATGATATAGTTGGGGTTTTTTTTTTACTCAAATAGCATCACATATTATTTTTAAGACAGGGGTGGGGAAGCATTCATTCCAGTAAAACACAGGGCCAAGTGAAGGGACATAAAGGGGAAGCAATCACTAAAACTGTCTGCTTCCTCTTCTCTGTTCCAATTATATCTCTCATGTTATATAAGTTGAACATGTTATTGAAATGACAGAGACTTTTTTGACTTGTAAGGGGTATCCTGATGAGAAAAAGACCATCAAATGTGTGTAACTCATGCTTGCATTATGTTGTCTATTGACATATGGTTGTGACTAATAACACATCTAAGAATAGATGCTGGTTATTTGGTTTATTTGTCTCCTGACCACATTTTTCCTCCATTGTGTGGACTCACACCCTCACATCACGATGAGCCCTCCATCATTCCCTTCCTATCTCTCATCCCTGCTCCTCTCTGTCCCACACTGCATGCCTCTCTATTTATACTGTTGAGTCAGTTTGCCACTAACAGCAGTATGTGATAAGGAAGATTGAATCATCATGTATTAGAAACACCAGCTTTCATCTGTCAGTGCACTGTGCTGAAAGGAAAGATTCAGTGTTACTGGCAGTTCATCAAAGTACGTAAACAAATATGACTACCTATCAAGAATAATGGACATAATTTAGCGTGTTACTATCGCAGAAATGCATAAACATGATAAAGGAAGCTTTTTGTAAATAACACAGAAGTGTGTGCCAGGTGGAAAGCCTTGAGCATCGGCAGCACCAGAGAATGCGCGAGGTGTATCACTCCAGCAGGATGTTCATCCATAGGTGTCTGGTTTCAGATGGCAGGCATGCTGGGAGCACAGTGTGGAGCACAGCACAGCCAAGTGGACAACAATGGAAGCACGCAGAGACACAGGTGTCCCTACTAGGAGCTCTATGTGTGTGACAGTGTGTTTATTTGTGCACTTGTCCTTGTGTCTGCATTTAAATATATTGTAGCGCATGTATTGTTCGCATATGCTACTGAAAAAGAATGGTTGTGCGTGAAGGCAGATATTATACTTGTGTGCTTGATGTGTTTGTGTGGTTGTATTAGCTCGTTGGTATTGATTCTCTTGCTCTCTAGCTGCACTTTAGCTGCACTCATGCATACTTCCCTCAGGACAACAACACCTGCAAATGGAAATGAAGCAAGTATTTCTGAAAGGGAGGATAATGAGAGCAAAGAGTCGTCATGTAGAACAACAAAGAATGGAAATTCACATCAAAGTCATCGTCGCTTTAATAGGTCCAGTCCTCATTTTTGTTTTCCCTTTATTTACAACTCTCCCTCAGTCTCCTTCTTGCTCTCTCCCTTTAACTCACTGGAGGATGCTAACCCATCAGGTCCCTTGGCTCCCCTCCATGGGATGATGTCATTTTAAATGACATCACCATGCAGTGTATGTGTGTTTGTGCTATGTGTGAGTGTGTGTACACCCCCCTCACTTCTTCTCCTTCCCTCTTCCTCCTCCTGCAGCCTTCCCTCTGCTTCTTTCCTCAGAGGGAAGGTGCTGTTTGACACACACTCGCGATACCCAGACCATCAGCCAAACTGCCGTGTTAGCACAAGTACTTGGAGAGAGCAGGGCGAGGAGAATGAGGAAGACAGACACGGACTGCCAGAGAAGCAGAAACAGACACACAAAAGAGAGAGGCAAGCTGGTCTTTAGAGCAGTAGTGGTGTGATGTGAGAAGTGGAGGTGTGGCAAAGAACAAGGGAGGGGATGGGCTCAAAGGGGCAAGTTGGTTTAATTGCCCAACATTGCTGCTACCATAACACCACAAAGCTCAGGCACACACTGTCATTAAGATTAAAACCAGTACATGGCGGGGCGCCACAGACTGTCTCATTTCTGTTTAGCTCTATTGTCTGTTGTTAACACTTTTGTATTTAGGATTTCACAGTCTGGAGAAAAATTCAGATAAATAAATGAGTTTTAAAAGAATGTTCTTCAATAGGGGTGGGATTAAATATCAATACGGGAATTAAGATGTGATGTGCTTATGTGCATGTTTGCTTGATCCATATCATATAGCATATCATAATAGCCTGCGATTGATTGATATTTTTATTTAAACATGCAGGCGCCTTAAATGGATTTTGACTCGCCACATTCACTACTTCAGTGAGTGCATGTGTTAAAGAGGCACCAAGCTAAGATGCTTTGCACTTTTTTTGTAGGCTACATTGTTTCATGTCACTTAACAAAGTCAGTGAAACTGACACCACAATGCAGCGAATAAATACATAATTCATGCTTTTTTCCCTTTTCCGTCTTCAGTTATGCAGACATTAACTGTGTTTCCATCATGTATTTTCACATTAGAAAAGGCTTTGAGGTGGGTTTTTCGAAGAAGAGTCAATGCACATAATGTGGTGTGGAAGGATCACTTAAGTCATGACTGATCTGCTGTATACTCTGTGTCTTCCCATAATGCTTAAAACATGGCTGGTAGCAGCAACAAATAGTGTAGATGAATGGAAAAGTGCAACAGAATACTCTACTTTTCTACTTTGTTTATTGTGTAATGTGAAATGTAGCCTACACTGCCGCCTTTTGATGACACTTGGCAGCCTAGTTCATCTCCTCAAAACCACTTAATGGAAATATTTTTGTCTCTTTACTTGCTAATTTTATGTAACCGTTGCTGATGTGACGCTTCTTACATGAATGTCTTATAATGAATCCGGTATAGCAGAAATGCTGTATCATGACACCATTGTTATTGTGTAACATATTGTGGTAGTGTGGTATCGTGTGTTGCTCTGTGACTCCCACCCCAGCTCTTTAACATTAAAAAAAGACACACACTTCACTGAGCACAGCTTTTGCACACTGGAGGTAGGAAAGGATGTTGTTGAAGTGATTCAATTTCTGTGTAATTACTCGGTGAGTACTGGTGACAAGCAATACTCTCAAATTTTTGCCATGACTAATTGAGTACAAAGATCTTCTCACTCACGTCTTTCATACAAGTCTCAGTGCAGCAGAGGCACTCCCACACTGAAACACGCCTGGGCTTTATTGAGCACAGTTGGCATGGTCTGAGCCAATGATGTCATCCTGGTGAATGGGCCAGCAGTATGGGGATCAGCAAGTTTCTGAAATGAGAAACGGCAGGGATAGACATCATGTGTAGTAAGGGATATTGCAGTCATTACAGAGAAAAGGTAAAGTAGTGGCATGTTGTTGTGCTTTTTTTCAAGAGGGGACAATGGCGCTCTTTTGAGACTGTGTGCCCGCAAAGGCTGGTCTCAAATTACATGTTTTGAATCTCAAAATATTGAGGCATGGTTGGAGGTTTTCATGTGGTGGTGCTGAAGAGTTTTGATAAGTGGTTTTAGAGTCTGCCAGTGAAATAGGTTGTTTCCAGCTTGGGATTGTAACATAGTAGGACGCAGATTATACCCAGCAGTTTGAGGCAGTAACTGATTCATTTTTAGAGGTGTGTTTGTGCTGAAGAAGGAATGTCATTATCAGGTCTATAACTAGATTGTGAGGTCCGAGGCTTTGGTCATGGAGTTCACCCGTCTGTCCCATGAGCATAGGCCAGAGCTCCCGTCACCTCCACCTGCTCCAGCCTCCAGAGGGGACCGGGGCTAAATTTAGACCAACAAGGAAGCTTGTCTGTGGACACAAAGCGGGATAGAGATCCTCCAGATTGTTGGAAAACCAGGGTCCTCATCTTTGTGCCAAGCATAGAGAGAGGAAGCAAAAAATTCACCTCTCCTTACAATTATAAATTCTGACCACACCATTTTATCATCCCAAACAAATGCTTGGTGGTAACTAAACCATGATAGTAGACTTTGTAACACTTGTACTATCTGCCATTGTGATATTAATGAACACCTCTCCTTGCACTGAATGAGCGTAAAAGCTACTGCCCTGCAAAGCAATGAAGCTCTAATGTCAAACCTTCAGAATATTGTAGAGTTCAATTATGCTCATTTCACTGTGTTGAAGAATTGTGTCAAACAAACCAACAAACAAACACAACATACTGCATGTCATTTACATTTTTAATGCAAGATACTGACACAGACTGAGCTGTTATGATGCATTAACCCATTAAACCCTAAGCCTAAAATCATCCACCTGGACTTTTTTTTTTCTTATTTTGACTATAAAAAGGTTAGAAAATATGCTGTGAGTGAGTGTGTTTTCCCATTTTTCTAGCGTGCTTTTTTCCAGATCTTTCAAAATATAGCAATCATTCACAATTTACTGCATGTTATAATACTGCTAAAATGGCTTCTTCTCCAGTGAAATTAATTACCGTAATGACCCAATAAAAGTGCAATGTCTCAGGTTTCAGAAACCATTGGAATTTTTCCAATTGCACAAACAGTGAAAGAGTTACAGCCATCCAAACTGC
>JAPTGW010000015.1:18215737-18231230 GCA_029814545.1 Apogonichthyoides opercularis
CCTAAAGAAGGTTCCGGGGCATTCCATTAGGTAATTGGTAGAGGGGTGTCTGGATCATTTTAATAATTAAATGGTGTGTAGTTTTAGAACATTGTGTATTTAATTTTAAATAAAGATTTGTATTTTTATCTTTTAGATTTTAGGTAGTTGCGTAGGACTGGGCACTGTTAAATTAATGGTTTATATTTGGTTGTAATGTTTCACTGTTTTACCTGCCAGTAGAAATGGTGGGACCCTTAAGTGGAAACAGCTGATATAAAAGCAGTAGTTGTGTTGTGTGTTGAGTAATTGAGTTGAGAGCTGCATGTAATTGAAGCTGCTGCTCTGTTTTTGTAAATAAATGGACATGGATTTTTGTATGAAGTCTTGCCTCAACTCTACTCTGTCCTCCGGAGCGTTCGCATGGCTATCCTGACTAAAGGTCACATCCAGTTCTGTTAATACCTCCTTTATTATGTCTCTTAACCTGAGAGGAGCAGCTATGTCTTTATATTTTAACTTGACAAATGCCTCAGGATCAATGAAACTCTTTCATTTGTATAATAAACTATACAATATATGCACATTTACATAATCACCTTTTAAGAATAAATGCTGTTTGTTTTGTTTCAATATTCAAACTAAAAAATCAGGTCTACTCCTGTAATGCAACATGACATGAGAATATTAACATAATGTTACCCATTGCATTAGATTAATCCATAGATTAGCCATTGTCAACAGTCACATATCAACTTCATGTCAGTCATTCAAAATACCACAAATACACCCCAGTCTATATCGGTGTAAAAATAGGTTAGATCTCTTGTTGGTAAAATTCTGTGGTGTTCCTCTGCACTCTTTGGCATGTCAGGCTTCTGTCACCAGGAATGCAGGATGGGCGTCAAAGGCCAGCTCTCATCCGGGGAGACAGTGGCACAACCGTGTCAAAATCACCAGTCGACTGAGAAAAGGTCAAAGGGCGGCAAAGATCTAAAGAGCCAGTGATGGAGTGGACACTAAGGATGTGGTTTAGGGTGTGAATTAGAACAGCTATCCAAGATTATGCAGATAATAAAGTTGACCAAATACAAATAGACAAACCTGAGTCTGGAGTCTAGAAGAGATGGGGACACTGTGGAGGATGGAAACTGCAGGTTTTATGGTAGATTTGTGGACGGTTGTATGTTGTTCGTGCTTCTGGCAGGAACCCGTAGACTACTGTAAATACTATTAAAAGTACTGTATCTATACTGGGATCGGTTTTAACATCCTTTTATTTGATAGTATAGGGAATATATTATTAAAGAGAATTTGTATTTTCATAGAATCTTTTTGTGTTTCATTGCAACAAAGTAATGACAAGATTGCTAGTTCAATTACATTCAGAAATACTTGAGACACTAATAAAAGAAAGAGCTAGAGATGAATTGTAAACACACACACATATGATTTAGGAATTTTTGTAAATAACTCTATTCAGTGGTCCTACAGATTGCTTATTGATATTTAATCATTTTTTTATCATGTCAATATAACTTTGATTTTTGTTGCGTATGTTACAGCTTCAGGATGCCAGACTGCATATCCTGTAGCAGCGCAGGAACAGTACTAACTAGTCAACTAAATATTTACAGTAGACAGTAGACCCAAAGCCATCACCTTTTTAATCAAATACAAAATAGTCAATTGTTTGCCTAAAAAGAAGTTTTCAGTAAATATATCATGACATTAGTACAAAAAAATTCCCTCTTATATTTGGTCTGTCTCCCTCTTGTGGACATATGTAGTACATGCACTTCAATCCCTTTAATGTCAGAAAGAACTTATGATTAAAAAAAATTAAATGGGTACACTGCGATGAAATAAAATGGGAAATAGCTCATATTTTTCATTGTTTTAAATTATTTTAACAGGTAATAATATGATGATTTTATATAATGATGATCATGATGAATTTTATCATTCCTGCCCTTCAATGACAGAAGTACATAGATGACACATGGTAATAATACACAAAAAGTGGAAGAGAAAACCTAACAGAGGATCTTTGTGTAGTTTGGCGAAAGGTCCAGCAGATGGAGACAAAGTGAAGTCTCTCACTATCCACATGTTGAAAATGACTTGATGTACTTGTATTCAATTGACAACATTCATTATACTTCATGTGTCTTATGATGTTATAACACAAATGTATCTGGATCGATATACACTTTCAGCCATGCTTCAGATAGCATCCTCTTTTGTCTGATTTTCATTACAGGCCGTAGCCATGCCTCCCCTCCCTGCCCCCCTCCTGACCCTGCTCCAACTTGCAGTGTTCACTTATGTTAGTGGTGGGGCGTACTATGGACACAAGCAACACCCTCAGCCATACCAGCCAATGCAGCATGTTCAACATATGGGCATCAGCAAGGAAGGATTTCCTCAGCAACAGTTTATTGGCAAAGAGGTGCCCTACATGCAATACCCCCACTATAGGAAGGAGATGCCACAGATGCCAATGCACAAGGGCAAGAATCCCCGTAAAGGGGGTAACTTTAAAGGTGGACAAGACAAAGGTGAGAACATCATCAAACAGAAATCAACACATACCATCTGAAAATCTATGGTCTTTTCCAGGAGCAAACACAAACACATTTACATTTGAAAAATGTGGTGCGCTTTACCAGACATGAAGACATAATAATGATAATAATACACTGACACATGATGATAATATGGAGTTTTAATGTAATTATTGTAGGATTTGTGATCTCCATTATCTGAATATCTTCAAACCAACAATGGTGCATTTTTTTTCCCAGTTCCATTTCCAACTTTTTTTTAAATCCAATTCATTACAGGTCAGACAGTCCTGAGTGGTGCAGAGGGAATTCCCCAAGGTGAACCAGGTCCTGCTGGACCACCAGGGCCAGAGGGACCTCCAGGACCTCCTGGACCTCCAGGCAATGGACAACCAGGACTCGAGGGAAGACCTGGACCACTCGGGCCACCAGGAGCACCTGGAGTGGGAAAACAAGGATTGCCAGGATTACCAGGGAAGCCAGGAGCAAACGGTGAAAATGGACCACAAGGAGAAATGGGCCCCAGGGGTGAGGAAGGGCCAGCTGGACAGCCTGGACCACAGGGTCCACCAGGGCCACCTGGGCTACCAGGAATCGGTAAACCAGGGGTACCAGGATTACCAGGCCAACCAGGGCCCAAAGGGGAACCAGGTCATAAAGGTCTTCCAGGACTACCAGGGTTACCAGGACCCAAAGGTGAAAAAGGGATGGGCCAGCCAGGACAACCTGGCCACAAAGGACTCCCTGGATTGCCAGGACCTGCTGGGCCCAGGGGCTTACCTGGTTTTGGAAAACCTGGACTGAATGGGGCACCGGGCCCACAAGGACCACCAGGAGAGAAAGGCCATATTGGAGAACAAGGACCAGCAGGGCTACCTGGTGAAGGAGGACCACCCGGCCCACCAGGTTTACCTGGCCTAGGTAAGCCTGGTCAAAATGGCCTGCCAGGACAACCAGGTATGCCAGGTGCAAAAGGTCATCCAGGACCACCAGGATTGCCAGGAAAACCAGGACTGCCTGGATTTGGTAAACCAGGACTCCAAGGACCAAAGGGCGATAAAGGTATGGGTGGGCCGCCAGGACCTCCTGGACCAAAAGGAGATAAAGGCCATGGAGGGCTACCTGGTATGCTTGGACCTCCTGGACCCCATGGTCCACCAGGTCCTCCAGGTCCAATGGGACCACCTGGAGGTTTAGGTGCACCTGGTCCTAAAGGAGACTGTGGAGAGGGAGGACCTAAAGGGGCTGATGGAGCCAAGGGTGATGCTGGACCCCCTGGTATTTCTGGTAAGGATGGCATTCCTGGAGATCGTGGAGAGCCAGGGCCACGAGGTCCACCAGGTCTGAATGGTGCAAAAGGAGAGGGCGGGCATAAAGGTCTTCCTGGTCCAAGTGGTCCCCCAGGACTTCCTGGGCCAAAAGGACAAGGTGGATTACCTGGTGAAATGGGTCCTCAAGGTTCTAAAGGTATCCCTGGAATGGATGGTGCTGCAGGACCAGTTGGGCCTCCTGGCCTTCCTGGGCCAAAAGGAGAAAATGGTCCACCTGGCCCACCAGGATTGACAGGTGAGGGCATTCCAGGCCTTATTGGCCCAGTAGGACCCCCAGGGAAAGAAGGCCCATCAGGACCCCCTGGTCAACAAGGTCAGCCTGGCCCTCCTGGACCACCTGGAGTACCAGGTTACTCACCTGACATGGCTGGGGTGCTTTCTGAGATGGGTCCTGGTCTGGATGGTGTTAAGACTGGCGGTTATGGCAAGAAGGGCAAATATGGAGGTAACGGGGCAGAAATTTTGGGTGCCAGTGGTTTGGAAATGCCAGCATTCACAGCTGTTGTAACCACACCCTTCCCACCGGTGGGCAGTCCAGTAGTCTTTGATAGGCTCTTGTACAATGGTCGCCAAAACTACAATCCCCAAACAGGGATCTTCACATGTGACCTGGCTGGCATTTATTACTTTGCCTACCACATTCACTGCAAAGGTGCTAATGTGTGGGTGGCCTTGATGAGAAACAATGAACCAGTGATGTATACATATGATGAATACAAAAAAGGTTTCCTGGATCAAGCATCAGGGAGCGCAGTACTACCTCTACAACCTGGGGACACTGTGTACATTCAGCTGCCCTCGGATCAGGCTGCAGGACTTTATGCAGGGCAGTATGTGCACTCTTCCTTTTCTGGGTATTTGTTATATCCAATGTAAACATAAACTGCTACTTGCCTTAGACAGCAAACATAAAGTCAACAATCTGCTGATCTTTTCAGCAAAGATAAGAGGTATAACTGAAATATTTCCAGAATAATCTGAAGTATGACAGTCTGTATATACAGCTGCTTTTATACTGTACAGCCATATAGCCTCTGTATATTTTCAGAGAAGCCATAAGAATGCATTATATAATTACATACACCATATGAAGTGAGGTTATACACACAAAGACTAAGCAAAGTAGAATTCTGGTAACATTTTTGCAACAGTGTCAGATTTTGTCCCTGACATTTAATGTTGTCTTAGCAAAACTGGCAGCTACCCCATGTGGCAGAGAATGTGAAATGCAGTAAAACGTGAAGACATATTCATTTTTGTCAGACATTGTAATTGTTGCATGTGTGCCTTTGTATAAATACATTTGCTGTCTCTTTGCTGATGAGGCTAAGAATGGCAGATCTGAATGTCACTGCCACAATCTGAACATGTTTTGGAGTTCAAAACAGGTAGCCTGGTGATGACTGAGTATTGGGAAACATTTTGTACACAGTACTGATTAATTAAATGATGCTAAATGTGATTTGCATTTAACAGATTCTCAGCATCCTCACTGAATTACCAATAATTAAGATTGGCAAAAACCACTGAGGGAAGAACTTTGACATAGATGACATGAAGAGATTACAGTTGAAAAAGAAGTGAGGGGTTCGAAGACTGTAAATCAACTCAGGATGACAGAAACATTTAACATGAAAACTCACTCAAGGGAGACTACAAATGTCAGAGTCACGATTTAATTAACATATAAATTTTTATTTTTTAATACAGTATTACCTGGATGTCAGAAGTATTCTGTTATGAATTAGAGAGAGTCAAAGGGGATACATTTAAGTTTTAATACTTGCTTCTATCTGCTCAGCTTCAAAGAAGGGGATTTCTATCCATGTAATTACCATAAGGGGTACATCAAACTGTACAGATTTACATGTGTACTAGTGCTGTGAAGAAATCAAGTCTCTACTGAAACACAGCAGGAAAAATGCATTTTGCCCAAAACTATGAAACCACTCCTGACACTACAATAAATATTATACACATGACATTAATAAAACACCTTCTGCTGTCAATGCAGAGCTAATTTGAATTGTGACGGCAGTTTGATTATGCACCGGTGAAACTGTGGATTGTTAAGTCTGAAAGAAATGCTGTTAAAACCTCAAATGAAAAACACAGTGGGTCACATTTGGTTCTTGGTTTATGTTCTGCTTTCAAAGTCTCACTAATGCATCGAAAGAGAAATAACTCACATTTCGCATCCTCGGTTTCATTCATCCAGTATGTCTAGCTGCCAGGTTTGTGAGAAATGTGTCACAGATAATGGACTCATAGGGAGTACTTAAAATAAAATGTCACTGCAATTCATGACAACATTTATGTTAATAATTTATTTTTTTTGACTGCGGTCCACATGTATACAATGAAATGACATCAAGCATGCAAAGTATTAAAGGAAGATAAATATATATTTCTCCTTTTAGTCATGGTGCTAATGATTTTTACTGTAACCAAAGATCTTATGTCTTAATGTTTTACATTTGTTATTACTGTCTATGTTGGGTTTTTTGTTTTGTTTTTTGTTTGTTTATTTTTTAAATAAAAACTGTTTGATTAAATAATTGTAATGTTCTTTTCTAAGTTCACAGAAAAGCATATAAAAACTCTTTTATTGAAGCTGGTACAGAGACAGAAAACTGCCTTTTTTTTCTCCTAAAAAAATACAAGGGAAAAAGAATTATAACACTGTATAATCATCAGTCCTGGGTGAGTCATTAAGAGCTTTATTCTTGAAGAACCAGATTGCTTAAGGACTTTTCATCCTGCATGAAAGTGACATATGGAAATGGTGAGTGTAAAATGTTGTATTGAAGTTGTTCTTTATGTTTTCTTAAATGTTTTATGACACTACACTAGAGTTTGCGTTTCAGACTTTAAGATGCAAGATTCTATTACCATATAATGTCATCACTAACAAATACATAAAGACGGATGGACCTTGCAGCCACAAGGTAATTTATTGATCATGTATCAAAATCTAGTTTAAGATTAATTATCTTAGTTTTTACTTACATGTTGCCTCTACTGTGTGTTTTTTTTTTTTTAGAAAGACACAATTAAATATTCTAATTGTTTGTTTGATTATTATTTTGTATTTAACCATGTGTTTTCCAGGATACAATGAATTTAATTTGATGTTTTAATCCAAGATTTGTCATAGTGGAGACTCAGAATGAAGTCCATTTTAATGTTGCCTTGGGTTCCTCATTTAATCCACACTCAGACCTTATAGGCAAAGATAATGCACATATTAAATAGTAAAAGTCCTTGAAGACATAACCTACTTTGAGCTCAAAATCAGAAGAGGTGTCAGCAGGATGGATGGTTGGGAAAGATGCTGATGCTGGGATGGGTGGGCTCTCGGTTGAGATTGTGCGCATGCGCACTGCCTCCACATCTTCTACATCTGTTTGCGTAGCTTCGTTTTAAACAAACCAGGCTATACAGGCGAAAATACACAACGGTAAGCATCGTTACTTATTTAATTATTACGTACCATACTAAGCTATCACTGTTGATACCTAAACGACATTTACGTCTGTAGATTACCTTTTCAAAGTTAACGTTGAATTCGGTTAGCTATAGCAAAAATAGCTAAGGCGCTGCTTTGCTTGTTATTATTGAGTTTACACCATCATTTACTTATTTCTCATTTCCCTTAGAATCTTTTATGTAGTTTACAGTGGTCCCATTTATGCCCCGTTTCCAAAACAAGCGACAAGATGGCTAAAAGTGTCGAGTGATCTGTCGAATATAACTATGGTGAACTGGTTAGCTGTTAGCTGTGGAACAAAAAGACATGAAGCTTCCTGTTTCCTGAATTTGCAGTTTTCTCTTTGATAGTAAATTATATAAGATTGGTTTGAACACCTTTGGATTTTGTGCTGCTCAAATAACTGAAAACAGAAAGTAAGTAAAAGAAATACAGATATCAGATCTATCTAAATATCAGATATTTAGTCATTAATATAAACATTGATGGTTGCAGCCTGTGATTTGGCAGATTTGCTTTTAGTTAATGATTTGTTTTTTGTGTTACAAAGATCATTCATCATGACATTCCGCGGAGGCTCCAGACCCACAAGTATGAATGGAAGTGACTACAAATACAAAGAAAGGATTATCCCACATTACCAGATGAGGTAAGTAACCTGCATACTTTTCTGTTAAACTGGTCATTCAGTATAAGTATTTTCACCACATCTCTAAATTGTTTTATTCACTCCGTTCACAGCGTGGCCTTGAAGTCAGAAGTTCGGAAGTTTAACCTCGTCCATCTCTTAATCTGGCTGCTGGTGGCAGCACAGGTGGCTGTCAGTCATTTCAACTTGGTGTCACCTGAGACAGTGTCCGCACCGTACCAGTGGGAGTATCCCTACCTACTCAGCCTCCTCCCTCTATTCTGCAGCAGCCTCTCACTTCCAAAGAACAATATCAGTTACCTCGTCATATCCATGATAAGCTCAGGGCTGTTCTCTGTGGCACCTCTCATTTATGGTGGAATGGAGATGTTCCCTGTGGCACAGCAGCTGTACCGCCATGGAAAGGCCTACCGCTTCATTTTTGGCTTCTCTGCAGTGACTGTTACATATTTAATCATGGTGATTGCTGTACAGGTGCATGCTTGGCAGTTATATTATATGAAAAAGCTGCTTGACTCATGGTTTAATGCTACACAGGAAAAGAAGAAGAAATAACGGAATGAAAACATCTATGTTTTTGTCTTAACGCATATATTCTTATTCATCTTTATTTATTAATCTATTGTTTAATAACATCTTAGCAATCCAATGTTCTCTGGCACCATTGTGAAAACCTTACGTGACTCTCCTATATGGTCTGAGGTAGCACTTTAAACCATTTCTAAACATTAACATGACAGTCAATAGTAAGGTAACCTCTACGTCTGTACTGATTTGTCATTTAATATGACTGTTGTCATCAATTAAAAAAATGATGCAAAGATCTGAACAGATGCATAGATGTGCATATTTGTGCAGCAGAAGTGCCATGAACCTTGTATCATCCAAAATACACATTGTTTCTTTTTGCTGGAGTATGTAATAAAGAAAGTGTATTTTTTTGCTGAAGATGTGAGAATGTAACATCCTTTATTGTTAAGTCTACCTCTGACAACTTTTTTTTTCAGAATGCATTAAATAAAAATAACTGGTCACTCTAATTACTGTCTGTCATGTCCCATTCAGCATCAGAGAGGACCCTAAGTCTATGCACAGAATAACATAATTTGACCTTTAACCTAGTCATCAGCGATGATCGTCAACTTTGTGCTCAATTTACTGCGCTTGCGTGCTTTGAATGCCACGTACAAGTTGACGTTGACAGTCTGGAGGACGCTTCCTGATGCTGGTACCCAGGTCTAGCTAGGCTAGTTAACAGAATTGATTTTCACGGTTTGGGGAAACCTGTGAAATACAGTGTGGTCTCGTCGTCTGATTCAGGTGAATGAAATGTTTGTGCTTATTGTCCAGATACATTGTACATGGGTTTCAACCATCCGACAAGGATTCTATGTCATCACTGTTGTGAGCTAGCATGCTAACTATATTAGCTGGCGTTAGCCGGCTAATGTTATGAACGCTATCCAGGAGCTATGCTACGCTAGCTCGTCCAAACAGGTGTTTGCTCTGATCCGTAGTAACTTCAAAAAATTATCCCCAACTAACGGAGTGTGTTTTCTTAAGAGTACGCTTTACATTTTGCTAGCCATGAGTTAGCTCACCTAGCTCACAATGCCTATCAAGTAATGCTAACGAAAGCGCTTTCCTGATTAAGTGGCACTGTTAGTCAATACAATGAAACTTATTAGAACTGCTAAATGAGACCTATTACAATGATCCTATTTTGTTACCTTTCTAGTTTATTATAATGATATATTTGATACTGTCAGTGGTTAAATGGCCGAACACACGATAGCACATAGTCAATAGATATTCATACGCAGCTGACAGATGACTCTGCGATTCCCATTAGTTGGGCGTGTTTTTACAGTCATCCTTTATTATCCACCAGTGTTGTTGAATCGGTTTGATTTGTAACTCCCAAGTGTTAATTTGAAAGAGCAAACATATACAGAGATAAATTGGCTGATGTCCTCATTTATCATAGCTGTGTGCTAAATGTTAGCTACCACACAATCCCTAGCATCCAGCTAATTATGCATCTGGCCTGGCCAAGCAAAGCCGTAGCATTTCTGGAATTAAATGTTATGTTTCAGCAAACTACGTCACCAGGTAATGTCGTAGCTAATCCACAAAATGATGTGTCAGATTGCTTAAGACAATTTCACTCAATGTCAGCAATAAACAGTGCTGGGAGAAGTACTCGGATTCTTTATTTGATTAAAAGTACTAATGTCATACTGTTACAAAGTACCTCATTGTAAGGAAAAGTGGCGCATTTATAACTGTAATTATCCAGCCATCATTAGTAACTGAACCTAAAGTATGAAAGGAAAAGTAGTGATTAGCCTGTACAGGGAAATGATCAAAGAAAAATAATTCTTTTCCATTAATGTGTATATTGTATTTTACTGCTGTAGATTTTAAGGATGAACTCATTCATCGATTTTACTTCTATTACTACTCCAGGCTGGCTCTCTCTACAGCAATGCATGAAATCCTGTATGCCCATCACATGTTTGTAGCGTCGCTGTCTTGTAAAATCCCCTGCATCTCTGAAAATTCACCCTTCCTAAATAAAGAAAAATCAGCCTAAACTGACCTAATTTGGGCTTTGAGGCAATGTATTTAAGTTGATCAAAGTAAGTTTTAAAGAGTTATAAAATAGAAAACTTGCAAAATCAACAAATTTGTAGATGCATGATTTTCACTAGACAAGAAACAGTACAATTAGAACCTGAATTGTAAAATGAAACTAAAGCACCATCAACGGGGTTCTATTTTCCACTGACAAGTATTGGATTAGAAAGCTAAATTGGAAATACTCAAGTATTTAAAAAAAAATAAATAAATAAATACTTTGTACTTTAAGTACAGCATTTGAGGAAAAGTACTCAGTTGCATTCCACAAGTGAACATCATTTACACATAGAAACACTAGTTGTGACCTTTACTTCTGTTATCAAACCTTAGAGTCAAAGTCCACAAGATTGACAGTACCATAGAATGGTCTTTGACTCCTCACTGTGCAATCTTTGACCCTTAGATTCTGCTAATAAACTACAACTGAGTCCACTTGTGCAACTGTGTTAATTGTCTATTACAATTTCTCTATGACCTTGTTCAGTGGTGGGAGCAGAAGAGGTCGGACGACACCATGAACGGCCAGCTGGACCTGAGCGGGAAGCTGATCATCAAAGCCCAGCTGGGCGACGACATCCGACGGATCCCTATCCATAATGAAGACATAACTTATGATGAGCTGGTGCTGATGATGCAACGTGTCTTCCGGGGAAAGCTGCAGAGTAACGATGAAGTTACCATCAAATATAAGGATGAAGGTAGGACCCAGGCTCTGGCTCAGATCCTCTATGTCTCCAACTCCGGTCCTCGAGAGCTACTATCCTGCATGTTTTAGATGTTTTCTTCTTCCAACACACCTGATGGTCATTATCAGGCCTCTACAGACCTTGATCATAGGCTCATCATTTGAATCATGTGTGTTGGAAGAGGGAAACCTCTAAAACATGCAGGATAGTAGCTCTCGAGGACCGGAGTTGGAGACCCCTGTCTTAGTTGCTTTCAAGAATAATTTTGTTGGTGTTTATAGTACATTTATATCCGGAACATGTATTTGAAATTGGATTATTATACCAATACTGATCATTGGACCATGTAATTTCAGTCAATGAATAAATCAGTATTTTTATATTCATATTTTTGCCACAGAGTGAATTTTCTGGCGTCTGTTTCTTTTGCCGTAGATGATGACCTAATCACCATATTTGACAGCTCTGACCTCTCCTTTGCAATCCAGTGCAGTAGGATACTCAAACTGACTTTGTTTGGTAAGACACTGAATTTTTTTCTTCCTGTGACTCGTTGTCTTGTCTGTCTTTACTGCATCTTACTTGAGCCAGATTTGTACATTCATTTATGGCAACTGGTCACTGGAGGGCAGTCCAGCTTTTGCTTTGCACAGAAACCCTCATTTCCTTTTGCTCACTGAGAATTGTTTTCAGTCATGTCTGACTAATTTTGGGTGAAATTTCTGTGTGTTTTAGTACTGGTTGAGCAGGCATACAATGTTACAAAGAGACAAATGTATATTTACTAAAGCCCTTTCTGCTAGCTAGAATAATTCCTGATTTTAATCTTCAGTATGTACCAGCCCAATAAAGTCCACAAATATTTAACTGTCATGTAACTTACATTATAGGCCATAAAATAATGATTCTTATTTTCCAAACAACTAGTTGAACTCATTTTTGCATGTCAGGATGAGTTTTATGAATTATATTGTGCTTTTTCTTTGGTTAAAGATCTGAGTAGATAGAAACATCTTCATCACATTGTCTTTGTTTTGTTTAGATTTCTCAGTAATGTGATCCGAGACTTGTGTGTTTTTTAAAATCAGACCAAGAGAAATTAGAGATTTTTGTGTGTGTGAAAGCACAGCTTAATATTTTCTTGGATGATATCACCAATATTTCTGTAGAAGTGTGTCTTCTTCTTACATTCACAGATTCTCACAATAATTGCACACTGTAAAACACTAAATATTGTTGTCAATTTTTCAGAAACATTAGGATTTGTCACTTAACATGGCAAAGTTAGAAGTACAATAGTACACTAATACAAAAGTACACTCTCAAAGTTAGAAATGCAGCACACATAGTACACATGCACTGACATTGCGTAAATCTGTAATGATAACATGATGTTTCCTGTGCTCTGCTGTAAGTCCTTATGTTGCTGCTATTATTAGCCACAGAGCTGTAAGATGTGTTTTTTTTTTTTTTTTTTTCCTCATTGTAAAAACATATTTTACTTCCTCACAATCAAAGCTGGGCTCTGGCTCGTCATCACATGCCTTGACCTCACGTGGAACTTGTATTCTCAGACATGTGTTAAGATTCAGTGAGTGAGATTCTCTGGAATCTGAGAAGCCTTGTGTTTGAGCGCAGAGCCTCATGACCCCATGCATCTTTATTCAGTATTATCCAGTCCAACAGAGAAGCTTCTATGAGGAAGGAATGTTTACAATCTTCCATCAGTTTGTAATGATAAAAATAAGTGTTTCAAGTTGTGGCGGTGCAGAGCACATGGGGTCACTGTTGCAGACTTTAGCATAGCATAAATGACTTGAGTAGGCGCAGTACAAGCTGGATGACAAACCAATGTCCTGTTGCCAGTTTTTATCTTTATTTCTTTGTTTATTAAATGCCTTTGTTGGCAAGCAAACATGATGATGAATTTGGCAGGTCCTCTGTCTGTAGTTGTGAATGGCTTTAGAGATGTAGTCATGTGAGAGAGGATGCCTGTAATCCCCGATAATTAAATTGTATCACTAAATGAATTGAATTGTATCATCATTCACACGTCGATCTGAATTAATGACTTTTGCAGACAACAACTTCAAATTGTAATTATTTTTATATATAAAAACATTATATTATAAGCATTTTATGTGAGGCCTCTTTTATTAGCTGTTAGCCATTACTCTTTGTTTTTTTTTTTTATAGCATAATTTTTTTCAGTTTACTTACACTCAATCTGTGTCAAATCTCTTACTATTACCTCTAGTGAACGGTCAGCCTCGGCCTTTGGAATCAAGTCAGGTGAAGTATCTTCGAAGGGAGCTTATTGAGCTCAGGAATAAAGTCAACACCCTCCTGGACAGCTTGGAGCCTCCAGCAGAGCCCGGTCTGTCTGCTACAGCTCCAGACAGTGGTAAGAGCCCATGTAATTAGGCATTCTCAGTGTTTTCCCACAGTTTACTCATAAACATTAGTATTAAAGCACTGCTCCATGAGAAAGTATGACCTGTCTAGTGATGAAAAGGAGATTTTTACAAAAATGCAATCTTAAAATTGTTGATGGAAATGAGCACTGTAGATAGGATGAACTTTCTACACCAATAACATTTTGACTCTTTAGATAAAGAGATACATGATGATTCAGTTTATTCTGGCTTTATTTTCTTTACTGTTTAGTTTTCTAGATCACAAAGCATCTGTTAAGTCTCTCACATCCACCGATAGAGTTTACACAGTCGTCTTAACAAGCAACACTTGTTTCTGTCCCACAAACTCTATGCCAGAATAATAAGATCTGTATTCCACAAGGATACTGGCACCAGACTGAGACAGTTTATAGAAATCTGTCATTGCTGGAATGATTTAATAAGCTATTTTCATACGAAGATTTGTCTGCTTTAATAATATACGGCATACATACCAGTTCTGTCCAGTTTAATTGTGGTCACTTACTCCCACATATGATGCACTTTTTAAACACAAAGCCCCTCCCATGTCATCATGACTGTAACCAAAATATTCACTTATGGAGCATGCACTGTTGTGTTACACTAGTAAAGTGCTGTCGTTTTCACTAAGATCACATTGTCTCATTTGAAAAATTGTGTGTACTGGTGAAGTATATAGTTGTTTATTGTTGTGCGTCTTTGCAGAAATGCACTAATTAAAGGAATTGCGGTGTCTGTAGTGTGAAAATCTGGCACCCTGCTGGGCAAACAGCTGGATTTGTTTTGAGAATGAGAATAATCAAATTGTTTTATGAGACTTTGGCAGTGTTCATTCTGCTGTTTGTGAACAATATTCTCATTTCTCTTGTAATACATGTTTTCGTTTATGGTGCAATAAAATCAAACGTCTGTTTACAATAGGCTCCAACTAGTACAAACCTTTCTCTTCTTTTATGCAGTTTCATAAACATTATTCTGATGTTTACAGAATCAGTGGACGGGCGTGAAGGCAAAGTGGTGGCAGCAGACCCCTCCATGAAACAAGCCACCCCAGTTAGTGCAGCCAGTATGTCGGCCTTCGACCCATTAAAAAACCAGGACGAGGTCAGCAAGAATGTCATCTCCGCTTTTGGCCTGAGTGAGGACCAGGCCCCAGGTATTCAACAGCATCACAAACAATTGAGGCTGCTAAACTGAGCATTATGATAAGCGCAGTTATTCTGTAGTATGGTGTCACTTACATTGCTGTGGTGCATGTATGTTATCACTGTACTATATGTCTGTCTGTTGTGTTGTCTGAGAAGCTCCCCCACCAGCTGCACCAGAGGAGCGCTCAGGAACACCTGACAGCATCGCTTCCTCTTCATCTGCAGCCCCACAGCCAGGAGTGCCCCCCCAAACACAGGCCCCATACCCTGGAGTACAGCAGGGACCCCCAGCTGGCATGGATGGTGAGACACATGCACACACAGCTAAATGCATACTTAATAAAAGCCGAAAGAAATTGATTTAATGTGTCCTCACAAAAATCCCAGATGTGCACAAACATAATGGGTGAACATACGGACATAATGAGGCAAAGACACATGTTTAAGAAGTAATACATTGTGGAATGGTGTCCTCATGGTCACAGTTAGACTACAGTGTGGGCGGTTAAGCAATTAAACATTCTTTTACAGTGAAGCTTTAGTGCGGGGGGGGGGGGGGGGG
>JAPTGW010000015.1:18576132-18587881 GCA_029814545.1 Apogonichthyoides opercularis
AATAGAAGTGCATTGAACTTTGACACGGGGTGCACACTTGTTGACTGATGTTTCACATTGGGGTCGCCTTTTCCCTCTGCAGCATTCTTCAAGAGGAGCACGGCAGTGTGTGGATGTGGATGTGTGCGTGCATGTGTAGTCCCCGGGGAGATCATCCCGTCCCCCTTTGAAGACTCTGTGCTATAGAGCTGTTTTCATACGGCAACAGTCATGGGTTTCCTGTCTCAGCTGACCCCTTGTCTCCTCGTGGACACTTCAGACAAACTTTCCAGCACAAACACCTTTCTCCTATTAACTACAAGGAGGAGAGGGAAGGCAAAGGGGGGATTCAACCTTAAAGTGCCACACTATTCAGAGACAAAGGAATAGGCATTAAGAAATAAACAGTAACCACACCAGCCCAGCAGTGGTCAACACCTACCAGCTGATGCCTCTCAGTCAGTGTGATGTTTTTCTGATGCTGCAGCCGTCTGCAGACTAGCACCGAGTCCAAAGTTTAGCAGCTTTTGAGCAGAAACACTTGGAATTACTGAGAGAAAGCCAACCCAAATAAATTTTACAACAGATTCATTGGATCCACACATGCATGGTGCTCTGTCCAGCTGACACAACACAGGGTCAGAGATGAAAAGAGGATGGGGTTCAGCATGGATCAGATCCACATGGCCTTTAAATGGGGCAACAAAACAGCAGTGAAGACGACCGTGTAACCAGCACAGGCACCCGGCACACCTGCCTCAGATTTCAGATGAAGGAAATCAAATATGACCCCAGATATGTGAAAAAACCTCATATGAAAAAGCCTAAAATTTTGCTACAGAATTACAACTTTGCAACATGTCTTTTCCAATTTGTTTTCCTTATCGTTTTTGTTTTTTTTTTTTTTTTTAAATTTAGCTTTCAAAGAACTCAGCTTCAGCCTGATACAGAGAGATCATGGTCTTTATTTTAAAATGGTGCAAAGCCAGAATTAGATACATAAAACAGCATCAAGTGGAACAATGGAGAAGTGTGTTTTATGTAAGGTAGGGTTCCCAGCAGACACCATTAGGGTGTTTGCCTTTTAAGCTGGTCCAGTTTACGTCGCAGCATGTTATAGTTGTCTCTGGTCCCAGGAGCCTCAGGGTCCAACTTTAGAGAGAGCTCATAATGTTTCTTTGCCAGCTCCAACTTTCCCCAGCGATGATACAACACAGCTGAGATTTAAAAAAAAAAAATAAAAACACATTTTTTTTTAAAAATGTGGTGCAGCAGGATCTATTACAATTCCATTCATTACTTTGTATTTTATATAAAAGAGGTTGGTGGCACATATAGCTTCTGCACAAATGCTCAACTAGTCTTTTAGCATTAAAGAGCTTATACTGCAGAAACAAATAAAATAGGATGTACAACCAAAAGGTGTCTACAAATTTAGACTTACCTAAATTGCCATGGCAACTAGCAGAATTAGGGTTGATCCTAAGGGCATGAAGGAAGAAGCCCTCCGACTCCTGCCAAAAGCATACACACAGAAATGTATGAAAATAATTAACAAATATTAAACTCTCATGGACATTAAATCAACTGAAAACATTTAGTTTTGACTGACCTTATATTTTTGTAATTTCCCCAGGACATTGGCCAGTGAAAACATGATTGTGTGGTCATTGGGGATGATTCTAAGAGCCTCCCGGCCGATCATCTCTGCTTGTCCCAGGTTACCTCAAAACAGACAAGAAAGAATTTCATTTTTAATGAAATGTGCACCACCCGTAGAACCCAACCCCACATTTATCTTTAAAGTGTTCTAGCTTACAAGGCTGAAAACAAAAACATTACTGACAATGTTAACACGTCGTAATTATAAGATATTAAACATATGTTGTCTCCAAGGAACAACACAAATCCTGTGCTGTAATAACAGCTGGTATACAGAGAATCTGACTTTCTGCTTTATTTGTCAGCAGTGTCTAAAGCAGAGTTTTTCCCTCTACACACATGGAGGAGCGGTTTAGTCTCCTAATTAAGGTTGAACACAAGGCCCACTGGGTTATTGATCTCTGTCACAGACCCGTCTGATGTCTGGCCAGAGATGGTGAAACAGAGGGAGAGAAAGAAAGAGAGACAGACAGTCAGTCAGTCAGACAGAGAGACAATGACAGTGGTGTCCTGAGTCATGGCCTGTGCCCTTCAAACACAGCTTGCCAACGTGACTGTGTGTGTGTGTGTGTGTGTGTCTGAATCGACACTGATTCTGCCTTTTGTTTTCTGTAATGATCAAAACAAAAAGGGGGGCTCAACACCAAAGAGACAAGAATATTCCCAATTCCTTGCCATTTGAAAATGACACCCATTGTTCTTCTTTTCTCTCTTTTTTTGTTTGGTGGGGAGCTGGGGAGAGGGGTAGAATTATTTCTGTCAGATTTGGGGAACAAATACGGTGGGGGGACTCTGAGGGGGCGCTGTTCTGGCTGTGCTTGCCCACGTTTGATCAAAAACATACTGGGCCCGGATTGGACAATTCCAGTGCCCTCCTGGGAGACTCCGCCCCCACGGGAGCAGCTTCTGACAAAACGGCTCGAGCATTTGGAAATCAGAGCATTCTCCACACGGCAGGGAAGAGTGCCTTCAAAACTCAGAACACAAAGCTTTAATACATAAATTTCAAGCATTGCTGATTCCTGCTCTTCCGGTCTAATCTTGTTGGCCATTTAGATTTCCTGCCTTTTCAAAATAACAACGCTGTGTTTCTTGGCTGTTAATGCTGGAACAAACTGCACCCAGAACAGAGAGTTCTTTGACATAACAAATTCACATTTTTCCCCCCAAAAGGTTTCCATTATTAATATCCCTCATAATTATCACAAAAAATGATTTATTTCATGAACACTTGATTTTATGTGATGTTTGTGAGTGTTTTTATCTGTGTGTGTCTTGGTTAGTACCAGTGTTGTCCAACAGAATGACCATGTTGTTCCAGGCCAGGCTGTGGTCAGGTTTAAGGACAGTTGCATTCCTCCATGCATTCAGGGCATCCACATGTCTGTTTTGGTCAGCATACTATTATAAAGATAGAGAAAAGTCAAGAACTCTGTCATTTTTTTCTAAAGTAAAGCATTTGCTAAACAAAACCGGAAGGCCTATAGTCTCACCAAACGTCCCAGATTATAGTAGCAGTCTGGATATTTTTTACGGAAGCGGATTGCGTTCCAATAGCTCTTCTCTGCTTCCTCAAACTTCTGCAGGCTGTTCTGAACTATGCCAAGATTCATCCAAGCTGCAGCAAAATCAGGCCTGGAGGCATTCAACAAGTATAAATGCATTAGTAGTACTTTTTTTTTTTTTTTTTTTTAACAATATCCAGTGGCAGAATCTGTGAAATTAAATGTTTCTGTAATGAGTATTTTATCTGTTGAATGTTGATGATGTACTGAATGGAGACGGCTTTAGACAGTAGCTGCTCTGCTTCAGTCAGTTCATTCCTTTCCTTTAGGATATTCCCCAGGTTGTTCATGGCGTGGACATAAGTAGGATGCAGCCTAAAAGCAGCAGAAAACTGCAGGTAACACTGACATGTAAGGTCTGCTTCAACACATCTGTTAGTGTCTGACTGGACTGCTAATGCTTATAACAACGACACCTACCTCACTGCTTCTCTGTAATATCCGACAGCAGCGGTAGCGTTTCCTCTGTCAGCCAGGTTCTTTCCTACATTGTAATGGACCTAAATAAATCGATCACAGTATGAGTTACTGATGTAAATATGCGGATGATTTAACTGTTTCATTGTATTTATCTCCATGTTTAATCAAATATATCAGTGACACAACTGTAGAGACAACCAAGCAGACAAATGCACACAAAATACAAATTATACCTTGGCATTGAGTGGGCAGACGGGCAGGGCACTCGTAAAGAGGCTTTGCTCTGACCGCCATTGGTGACTGCGGAGAGCACAGCGAGCCACATATACACACAACAGCGCCAACGCAGATGAACAGAGCAGCTTCTAGAATATGGAAGAAAAAAAAAAAGAATATTTTACAATCAGGTACTGCAAGAAATTATTAAACTTAAGCTGAAAAATGCATTGTGTTAATGACTGCAACTGTATTTGAGTAACACGTAGACACCTCCTGCTATGATTACAGCAGATTCATTTGTCCTCTTTCACACTTATTATTACTCAGCATCACAGAGTTATTCAAAGGAGTGTAAATAGATGGTTGAATAAACTCATCTGAGATGAGGACAAGACCTGATGGTTACATAAATACTTAAAGTGTACACGTACTGGTCATGCTTACCACATTGACTGTGCTTTTTGTATTACTTATAAGCAAGAGAGGTGCATATTCAGTAAAAAAAAAACAAAAAAAACAAACAACAACATGTATACACCACACTGGACCTTTTTATTATTCAAATTACGCTCGGGGGCAGACCTATGGGGAGCAGCTATTGCCATCCATAGGTGACATACCATCATTGATTCTAGGTAATTGAGTGCGAGTAAACAGTCAGCAGTCAGTGAGTGAAACTGAGTGGAAAGCACAAGTGTTTACACTTCTTTGGGCAGCCATAAGCTCTGCACTCCACCATTGTCCTAGGGACGCAACCCAGGACTTGTCAATAATGTCTCATCTTAGATTTGTGTCTGCTACACGGGATCAGTGACCAGCCCAGGTAATCGGACAATACAGTGTTTGTGTCATTACCGGTGGTGGAACAGCCCGTGAAGGAGGCATCATGTCACTGATGGAGCAGTTAGTACAGGTGTACACACTTTAGAACGGGCTATGATGTAGGCTGCCTGAAGGAACTGCTAGTATTATACATGATCTTTTGAAATAGCTAACAATGAAAATTCACAACAGGTACCCTTTAATTCAGTAATTGCTTTTCCATTGAACATATGTGCAAAATGTCGAAAAAACAAAACTGCGTAATGTCGGTTTTTCCATTAAGTCACAAATGTGATGATTTGTTTATTTATTATCGCTAGATGACATGAGAAGTTGTGCCATAAACATGGTGATGAACATAAATATTAGGTTGATTTACAGATATATTTATTTATTATTATATATTACCCCTCTATCTCGTACTAAATTAAAAAATTATTCAGATTACTGGTGTGTCCACGCATACTGCGCCATGTTTCATTTAACTCTTCTTCTTCGCTTTTGTTGTAACGTCCATCAACATCGGGTTTTTTTTTTTTTTTTTTTATTCACGTGACTAATTGCGGAAAAAGGTCTTTCCATTGCAGTTTTGTGTGATATACCATTTGCGCTACGCCTGAAAAACCACCTCTTGCCAGTGCAAAGACTTTTAATTGAAAAACAAGAATTTTGGCAAAATTTTTGTTTTTCCATTAGGTACATTTTTATGCGCAAGTTACAATTTGCATAATTTGAGGGTCAGTGGAAAAGTGACTACTGATAGTATTTGTAGAACTGAGGTCTGACTAAGACCCTACCCTGTATTTGGTCCAGCGACAGCAGCACAGTCCTAGTGAGTAGGCTAGTAGTAGGCAGTAACCCGCTGAAGACAAGTAAAGCACTCTCTCTGCAATGACGAAGCCCACTCTGAAAAACACATTACAGGCCGGCAGAAAGGGGACGACCAACAGCACCAGACCCAATGTGAGTGTCCTGGCAAGGAGAGAAGAAGCATTACGTACACTAACATGACTCCTCGGTGCACAGAGAAAAGACTCAGGCCAAAATAGGCTTGATCAAAAATCAGAAACCATCTAAACCAAAGAAGCACTTTCTGTGAACCACACACAGACTGTCTCTAAACCAACAGAGAATTTTAAAAACTTTTCTAGCACCAATGGAGATACAGAGCTCTGGTCACACTGCAGTGGACATGATTTCAACAATTTTCATAATCAAGTGTAAGTCTAGGGAGGCCAACATGTACTTCATCTGATCTGCAGCAAGTGTTAAGATGGCTTTGCTCACTTACCTCCTCCTCTGGCTGTCCTGTGAACATAAGGCTTGGTTTATCAAGCCTATCAGAACGCACCAGAGCAGCAGCAGCCACACCATCCTCCAATCAGTGGCTGACTTAATGAGAGGCACACAGCCCATGGACCAATCAAAACACAGCCACCAGGGACACAGCAGCAGCCAGGCATTCAGAGAGTAGTAGTAATTATAGTTCACGATCTGCCAATCAAAGAGAAATGGGAGGGGTGCAGAATGAAGGAAAGAGAAAGTGGACGGAAGAAAACAGTTTCAGATGCACAATCAAGTCAATCACTGTGTTTGAAAATGACAAAGATTTCTACAAGCAAACACAATATTAGAGTCTTCATCTACTAAGCGAACAAAACAGGATTAATGAAGACAAATAAAGAAGTTATGCTGACATATGCAACAAGAATGCTCTGATATTATCAGTATAGCGTCTGATCAAAGGTTCAAACAAATCTTACTCACTCTAAGAAATATATTTTCAGCAAAAGAGGCAGGGTTGTCTACTTCAGTGAAAGCTGGTGGTCCTGTTCCCATGATCCTCCAGCGTGCATAGAGCATTGAGAGTCCTCCAAGACCCATGAGAGCCAATCGTGTAGGCAGTCCTGTTCGTAACATCTCACTTACCTGTCAAAAAATATTACCACTTGTCACTGACAAATAAAGGTTCATGCTGGTTAGTTACTTGGAAGTACAGATTCATGAGAAGGGTACAGGGTAGCGAAATTCACGCTGCTTTACATAGACAATGAATGTGATGCGACATTAATCATACAAGGGAGTGCATAATTTATGACAGAAAAGAGGGGGAGGGAATATAAACTGCAACTCACATCGAAAGAATTCTTCCTAAGGAGTAGCCTCTGGCTAAGTTCATACACATTAACATTACAGATCAAGAGGACATCAAAGGCTGCATTCACACCCTGAAGAAAAATACACAGAGAAGGAATGTGAAATGGCATTCAAAATTTATATTGGTCAGCAACAAAATGGATTTTTACTATTAAAATACGTTACATGTAAAACTTTCATGAAAATAAGAAGAGGTCAATAAAGGGGCATGTCTTTACAAAGCCTTGAACACACAAGTATTTATGGTCTATCACAAAAGTGTTTTTTCCTCAATTCCAACAGAATGTGGTAAAATCATCAGCAGTGTTACAAAATCGCTTGTGGATTGAGATCATGTTTCACTGATGTTCATACCAAGACTGTGATGCCTTGTTCTTTACAAAGCATTGCTGCAGCACACAGCAAGAGACTGACCACAACCCACTGGACAGAAAACCTGTCATCTCTGTCACTCCCTGTAAACACAAAGTTAAGCAGTTAGATAGACGACGCTTTAAATGTAGGTGTTAAAGCACATACACTGAACAACAAGCAGCTCCAGAATGTTTGATCCTGAACCCTTTTTCATCAGCACATATGGACAGTCCAGCATTAAGTGTGCACAGAGAGTACAAGAGTATTGCTTTGACACCTACCTCTGTTGAAAGCTTTGCAGTAGGTGAGAAAAGAGAGCTGGAAGAACAGGGCACACAAAAGGTCTGCTCGACCCACTATACCAGCAACCTTATTTGGAGGGGGAGCAGATCAAGAGAATGAATGATGTGTTAAGATAAAGCAGGAAAAGTAAGTTATAAAGCATGAATTAATTAACAGCATTAATACATGCATCTGTTCATTAATTAACACATCTCCAATATCAAATTCTGTTTTGCATGGTATATCCAGTTATTACTGGAGGCTTATTAACAGTGTTAAGAAGAATCTCTCATTATCAGGCTGGCCTGTGCGTGTGTGTGTGTGTTCTATACAGTGTGTGGGTACAGTATGGTTGGCATCCTGGGGTTGCCTGCTTTGATACATACAGCAGGCCTAAGCCAACAGTCTGCCTGCCTCCCACCCCCTAGGTTTCACCCAGTATTTGCCCTGCATGATTAAAGAGAATGGAGAGGGGGAATTGCTGCCTTCCAGCCAGGCTTTACAGCAAACACACATAGTCTGGCAGGTCAATAAGCATCCCAACACAGCTAATAGTCAGGCCATGCTACCTTACACACCTTAGCCCTGCACTCCCAGCTGAGACGGGGCTTTTGTTCTTAGCATGGAACCACTGCATGTTTAGTATTAAAACCTCTAGTCTGGTATGTCAAGATGCCATGATGCTTTGTTGTAGGGAATCCGTGTTGTTAAGAAAACTCAAGTTTATTTATTGCCCCAAAACTGTATATGTACAATGTCTCAGGGGCTCACAAAAGTAACTGCTCCCAAATCAGCTCAAGTTCAAAGCAGGAAAGCAAGTGTTAGCAAGTTTGATATAATTAATGCATCGTTACAGAGAGAAAACATGCTGTTTTCTAATGTGTACTTTTACAGAAAAACAGTTTGGAATCACACAATCCAACAAGCATTTGCAAAAATGTTAAAGTTCTCTCCTTTTAGACATGATGATGCAAGTTTCATGATTGTGTAAAAAGTTTTACATGTCATTTGATTTCAAACTTGCATATACTGTTATAATCAGTCAGATAATTGCTGTTGTGTTGCCTGCTCTCACATATCACTGTAACTTTTTGAATCATGCAACAATATAAAAGAGTGAAATATGAATCAGTGTCTCACTGTACCCACGTTGATCTTGAATTGTACTTACACTTTCTGTGTGCACTGGATGTGCGGCAAAGAAGAGGGCAGCCAGAAGAGAGGTCTTGGGAGCATGATTTAGTATGCTACCCTTTTCGTCATAGGACAGTCCACCAATCAGTATAGCGAACACGTCAATCATAAGGGCAGATATGACAGCATGGAGGATGATATTCAGCATGTGGAAGCCAACAGGGTGCAAGCCACCTGCCAAGAGGTAGTTCAACCTGAATCAGGAAGAGAGATTCATTATGTTTAAAGGCTGGTTGTTAGAAGAGTACTTGAAAGTACAGATAAGTGTGTACGAGGGGCTAATGTTGCATCTAGACAAGTTCAAAGAGAGTCATTACGGCTTGCTGTGTGGCCAGGTTTGGCAAGATTTACAAAGTGTACTTCTACATGATAAAGCATTAAAAAGAACATAAGTAGGGGTTAGAGAATTTTTCACTGCACTCAGGACATCTAAATCTCTGATGTTACTGCTTCAATTTTTTCTGTTTTAAATTGTGTAACTTAGACATTTATCTTTGTACACACACTGCCACCACTCGCCACAGGTTAAAGAAGAGATACTGAGTGCACACTGTCATTTTTTGTATCTGTGATGCTTTAGGGATGCATTAATGTTACCTTCAATCAAAAATACAGCACGCACAATGACTACTGTAATAACAAAAGTTTAACAAACTGGCAAGCAATCATAAAGAAGTATTTCTCAATGTCACAGTGTAAAATCAAAGTGTGCATTTACAGTAGATAGGACTTATTACCTAAATGTAAGAACAGTGAGTGGTCGGTATGATTTGTGACTAGAATTGCTACTTAAGTTGCTTCCCCAGAAGTCATTCCTCCAAATGTTGCTCAGGGGTGTTGTTGGTTTCAAGTCCTGAAACAAGAGCACAAAATAAATAATTAGTTATGCCAGAAGTCACCACCTGTGCAGGGTGGGATGGAGAAGAAGCAATGTTAAGAGATACTCATTTTTGTGAGTGAGGCACTTATTACTTTGCAACCATTAGAGCTTGAAATGAACAGGAGAAAAAAAAAAAGAAAAAACTACCTTGTTGTTGACAATTGCTTCAGAATCGTCAAACACAAACTCCCCATCATAACTGTTGATAAAGCATAGGAGTGCCACCAGGGCAACAGTGACCTTTGCCTGGACTGGTGCAAGCTTTGGCAGCGGTATTTCTCGATCCCAATAAACTTCAGACAATGCCATGTTGCACTGGGTCTTTGGTTTTTCTGTATCATCATCTATTGAGTCCCTGAGGGGAGGAATATGCATATAAGCAGACAAGATCACACCATTTCAGATGTTAAATTCAAACCACGTTAGACATACTGATATGTGTCTGAATGCTGCAGCTGAGTGAGTTTATACCTTATCGTTTGTCAGAGGTTACCGTGTCTTGTGTGATTCCCATGTTAGCTTCGTTGTCCGCTGGCTAACTAGCTACCGTTAATGTTAACTCACAGAAAGCGAAGGTATTCCTCCCTGCAGACAAACACGATGATGATCATTGTTACAGACATTACATGTATTTAATGTGTCAGTAATTATTACACGAGCATGTAAAATGAAACATAGCGTCACCTTGGTGTCCAGCAAGCTAATTAATTGTGAATTTAGCATGTCGTGTTAGCCAGTCATACTCCAATTACTAAACGGCAAAGTCATTTCAGCTACGCAGTGGTAGCTTACAGCGATACAACACGCGGGTTATTTAACACATTTTGTTGATATGTGATGAGAGATGTCCTGTAAAGCTGTGCCGGTGAGCCAAAGACGGACAACCTAGAGCTGTAAACAAATGTGCGGCGTGCCTCGTCGCTTCCTGTTTAATGTCACTGTCACGTGGTTTGTTTTAGCCAATGAGAGAGCGCCACTGAAGTGGTCAATGGTTGCAATAATACAACAAGCTTAATTCAAAAGTTGACGCGCAAATATAAGTATGTGAAGGACACAAAAGAGGATTTGCAGAAACTATTTATTTTTATTTTAATTATTTACCCTTATGTCAATATACTAAATGTATGTAGAAAGAGGTATGATGCCTTATTGACACATACTGACAGTTACTCTGCTGTGTGAGGCGGTCTAAAAGTGTGATTTTTAGAGAAATAAAAAAAAAAAAAAAAATATATATATATATATATATATAAAATGTTTACCATCGACACAGCAGTATTTGAAAGCAATAGAAATGCCTTAAACCCTTCATTATATTATACTTAATACTGTTCTATCACCTGATGCCTCGAATCATTTAACTGATGCAGTATATGTACCTTTTGGAGGGTAGAAGTTCACTGGATTGTGGGGCATGAAGTGAGTGATGCTCTATTTCTAATGTTTTGTTACCACTGTTCAGATAAAACCACATTCAACAGTACAGTCAGCGGCACAAGCCATAAACTCATTGAACCCTGAGAAACAACAGTATAATAATAGTCAAATCCTAATAAAAGAATCATGACAGCATACCAAGTATAAGGGTATGTGTCTGTGTAGATATCCGGGCCATTCTTTGTGTGTGTGTGTGTGTGTGTGTGTGTGTGTGTGTGTGTGTGCATGTTCTGCATGTGTTCACCTGTATGTTTCAAGATTATCAATAATTCAGACAACATGGTCACTGATGCCCCTCACCTGGTGGCAGGTACATATGTTCTGTGCTGGTATTGTGCAGTCTTTATTTATTTATGTATTTATTCATTTATTTATTTATTTAATTATTAATTTTAGGGAACAATGCATTTTGAATGTGATTCAATTTAGGGCATTTAGTGAGGAAATGCAGTTCTGTTGAATTGATTTTCACTAGTATGATCCCCTATCAATCTGACGTCTTCATTCAAAACCTTACTTAAGTAAAATATGTTATTATTATCAACAAAAAACGTTCTTATTGTGCAGTAAAATTTTTCCCGTCAGTATTGATGATGATTTTGGATTAATGTCACTGCTTTATTAATGCACATATTGCATTTTCGTGCTCATCAACATACCTCTAGATGATTTTATCTTTTAATTTACTGCAACTTATCATATTCTATATGATCAGTGTATGTATTTTGTAGGAATCACCAATTGTATTCAGACTGACATGTGTTTATGAGCTGATGTT
>JAPTGW010000015.1:18729298-18740604 GCA_029814545.1 Apogonichthyoides opercularis
TAAAGATCTGATCTCTTCCCCTCCTGTTTGTTTCATTCCAAAGCAGCATTTACTCCATTGGAAAAAGTCAGCAATTATAACTGCTTTGAAATGTTTTTTGGAAATATAAATGCATCTGAACTGACCAAAATAAACTAACATCATTATAATATAAGCAAGTTCCTTTCAGTCAGTGTCTTTATTTTCTTTCTTTATTTCTTTATTTAAGGATCCATATTAGTCTGTACTTTGGTAAAGACTAATATGGATATGGATACTTCCTGGGGTTCATTCCCAATATTAAAGTATTACAATTTATACATTTACAAAGCACATAGACAGAAAAAAAACATAGTTACATTAATTTAGCATGGTTTCATTATTAATGACAAATTTCTTAAGATTTGTTTTCAAAACAACATGATTTATTTTTATTTAACCTTTATTTAACCAGGAAGCCCCTTGAGATAAAATCTCTTTTTTGAGGGTGAGGGAGACCTGACCAAGAGGCACATCAATCCAATATAAATACATGATTACTTATCAATCTAAAAAATATTACAATTTATACATTTCCTTCATAAACTGTCAGTTAAATAATTTGTACAGAGTTAATTGTGTCTAATGCACTCAAATATGAATCTTGGATTGGAAATGCAACTATAAGACGAACGGACTGAATGGAAAAAAAAAAAATCAATAGTGAATCAAGCAGCTGTTTAATTAGATCTATACAATCCGTAACAGTCGGTATGGATTTACTGAGATAAAAATGACAGAGAAATGCTTTGCTCATTATCACCTCTTCAACCTAATATCTGCAACCAGATGTGAACATAATGGAGCAAATCAATGGTGCTACTGTGTCTCCATCATCAAACGTCAGCATGTTTTGAGTCATCCATCGGTCCTGTACAAGATGAAGAAGGGCATGAGAGTCATGTGTGTGCATCGTACTTGTTAAACCTTCCGGCCACAGAGGCGTCCCTGCACCCAACAGCCTCTTCTAACCAATTAAACCACCTCTCTTTATGTGCTTGTCTTTATATTTGTGTGTGTTTGTCAGCCGTTGCTTTTCTTTGTTTTTCATCTCCTCACGCAAGCACTGGAGATTTATTAAGCACCGGACAAGACCAGCGTTGACAGTTCCTTTCATGTCCCCAGGGGAACTACAATAAGCCTGCTGTGTCTCTCTCATCTTCCTGTGGGTCTGTCTCCTTGTACTGCCTATTAGTGTCAAAGTTCAGTGTCTGTACTGTCAACTCTCTGTGTTTATGTACTTTCTTGTTATCTTTTTGCTCTCCAGTGGCATTCATCTTGGCTTTTTCGCTTTCTGTACGAATGCTTTAATAATATTTACTCCTCTACTTGAGCCCTTTTCTCATGTTCATGCTCCATATTCTGTCTCCTTTAAATGAAGGCCCTTCTGCCCTCCACCGCCAGGTCACGGTTACTGTTCATGTGGACGGTGCATCTGCGAGGAGGGCTGGTTTGGAAAGCTGTGCCAGTTCCCCAGGTCTTGTGACATGAGCGACGCCCAGAGCAAGGAGCTATGTGAAACCTCCGATGGAGTCGTGTGCAGTGGGAAAGGTGAACAAGGGTTTTTCTTTTCATTTACCGATTCATGTCACAAATGCCACCACAGCCTCCTGTAGTGCAGAAATGATTTGTAGACTACTGATAATGTCATTTTTAATCAGCAAAAATGGATCAAAGATATAAAGAGTAAGAAGAAATGTCATTTTTTTTACTATTCTCAAATGTAAGGATGTACTTTCTACTGTCTGTTTTAATGTGACTGATAATGAATATTTTTTTGTTTTTTCTTATCATCATGGGAAAAGTTGTGAAAGGATTTTTCCCTACTCTCTGAAACTCACTGAATAACAAATTAATGAATCAAGAAGATAAAATAACTATGAAACTTGTCATTAGTTGCAACTTTAGCTGCTTGTCAGTTGATACCTAGACAATTATAATGAAACTCTATGCATGGTTACTTCATTGTATGTATCATTAGGTGGCAAATGACACCACACAACAGGACTGCTTCTCTTTTGGGTAGCAGGGAATCCACAGAAATAGACCGACTGCAGTGGGTCCGGCCCTGCAGAGCTGAGCTGGGTGTGAAAATGAAGATGAGCATGTTCATTCTCCTCGCTCCACTACATTCAGACACCAGAACAATCTTCCCTCAGCTCCTCCCTTTATCTCACCTCTGTTTCACATTCTGTCTTCACTCCGTCTGTTTTTCTTGGCCTGCCTCTACTTCTCATAGTGGGTTCCTGTAACCCGCTGTAGATTGATAGAATTTGGGGAGATTGAAAACATAGTTGCTGGACCTCTGGGTGTGAGGTTTGGGGGGGGGGAAATTAAGCTGACAGTAGTAGATTTGTTTCCCTCTTACCAGGCTGCCTTTATACTAATCCTTAACACCTTATTATCCTGAAGCTGCCCCTCAGAGAAAGAGAGAGAGAAAAACAGACACCGATTGGGAAGACGGAAAGTTTAGACTGTGGGTAGATTGGTTTCCTGGTGACAAAAGTATATTAGTAGTTGTTCCCCCAGGGAACCCCATACACACTCTGACCAACACTATTAATCTTCCTTTCGAAATAAACAATTTGCAGAAAATACACTATCAAAATTTACTGAGAAAAAAAACAAGCAACAAACATACCATGCACAAAAAAACCCACAAAATACACACTGTCAAAATATTAATCAGCTTGGATACAAAACTTGTGATGTTAATTAACAGTTGTGTGCTTGTGTGTGTGTCTTTACATCTGTGTTTGTTGCAGGTTCTTGCCACTGTGGTCAGTGTATCTGTTCTCCTCAAGACTGGTGGGTGTCTGGAGAGTACTGTGAGTGTGACGACCGAGACTGTGACAAACATGACGGTCTCATCTGCACAGGTATAATGTAGGGCAGGCACTCCCGCAAAAACTGTTATATTTGAAGGGTTTACGCAGTCGCATTTATGTGAAAAGCTTTTGTTTTTTCATATGTGCAACAGAAAAATTAATCAAGATGGAATGTACCTGCACATATTTTCCTTCATGTAGCCGTTTATCCACAGGAGCTGTCTTCTGATAATGAAAATCTCAGTACATGCTGATAATTATTTTTGCCCTTGGGCCTGTCAAAATCTGGACAGCTGTTCAGAGGTGTTTGTCATCATGACTTCATAACTCCAAATGTCAGCCTTAATGGCATTCAAACAAGGGTGAGTGGTTTGAGATGCAAATATTGCTTAGAAATGAAGAAAAAAGGGAGGGAGAAACATGTGTGATGTATATTAGTGATTACCATATTACTGGCTGGACCATACTGTGTATATATACATATATACAGTATATATACAGTATGTGTGTGTGTGTGTGTGTGTGTGTGTGTATATGTATATATATGAGAATCACCATATTAATGTAAATTATCATGATGTAGTAGTACATGAAGACCATTATGACATGGATGTTGCATATCCAGATACATTTTATCTTTGCCAGGTAGCAGTGATAAAATTTCTTTTTCATGTTTGCTGAATTATAAAAGAATAAAGGAATTTGTCTGGCAAGTTTTCCAATAAATTACTTCTCATATGAAGGATTTCACGGACGCTTCAAAGCCATAGATTGTCATTGCACATACAATTGATGAGTGATGTGGAAAATTCAGCATATTAGGAATGCTTGCTGGTTAATTTCATGCACTAAATATGATAATTTCAGGAACCATTTTCAAAAAAGGTACAAAAAGGTCAATTTGCCTGTCTTCAAAGATTTAAAGTGTAAAAAATAATCAACCAACACACAACATAAATAAAGTAGGAATTGCTTGAAGTGAGTGAGCTCAAGGAAATACTGTTTATTCAAGTAAAATATGAAAAATTCCGGTCCAAAAAGGGGATTGGGTTAGATTGTCACAGTTAATTTTAAGAAATGAATATCATTGATGATGGAGTTAATACATACACACTTGATGTCCCTGTATCCACCTGAAAGTCTTACCTGAAACTTTGCAGCTGCACTTCCATTTTTGCTGTTGAACATAAACAAGTGTTTGAATGTAATGCTGATAATGTCATGTTTCAAATAATACTTGCATTATAATTTTTTCCCTCTTTTTAATTCAACTACAGGTTTCTTTACAATATCAAAAACCAAATTCTGCCCTGAACAGTGTCCTCAGTCTCCATATTCTACCAAAGAGCTGCACCCAGGGAGCCAGGGTGTGAAAAGAGGAACCTTGTTAAAGGTCAGGCATGATGGCACAGCTCTTTTAATTCACAGCTTTTCTTCTCACATCTTCTCACAGGGAATGGATTGTGCAATTGCGGCAACTGTGAGTGCTGGGATGGCTGGACAGGGAACGCTTGTGAAATCTGGGTTGGAGCGGAGTACTGAGGACATCAGAACACTGGTATAGGAACAGAGGCCTGGCTGCCTGGAGCGACCAGGACCAAGACCAACGGCCACAACCGCTGACTGAAAACCACATGATGAGGTAGAAAAGAAGAGGCCAAAACTAAACATTAATTCTGCATATCATTAACTTCCTTTATTGTACTGGTTACAAATGATTTTTATTAAACGTGGATGTTGCAGGTGAAAAAGAAACAACTGTGGAGGCAAAGGCATTTTTCTCTTTAAACCATATTACAATGTAAACGTTTCCAACACAGCATTATATATGATTTCTTTGTTGTAATATAGAAATGCTTTCATGCTCCAGAGAGCTACACTAATAGGATGCAGGTACATGACAAATCCGAATGTTGGAAAGAAAAGAACATGTATTATTAAGGTGGCATTTTTTTGAATATGTGGAATACCGTGGGGGATAATGTGGGTCTGTTTTTAACTGGTATTGAGAGCTGTTGTTTCCAGATGGGAATGAAAGTTCACTTGAAAGCGTGAGGCAGAGGTACTGTTTGAGGTTTTTATTTCTTTTTCATAATAAAACATTAAATGTGCCGCATGACACAACATTTTGCATGGAAAACAATGCGAAGACCTTAATCATACATGGTTACAAATTTGTTATAACATGACATAACTCCAATGGGCATACTTGCAATGGTATATATATTTTTTTGAAAATAAATCATTTCAATAGTGCCTATTCTTCTCCAACGGAAATTAAACAACAACCTTCCATGAAACCCATATCGTACTGAAGGTACAAGATGGACACTCCTCATTCAACTCATAGTCGTGATGAGGTTAAATTCTAAGTGGAGGAAATAAAGAGAGGGCATACATATTTCAGTTGGGGCATGCTGGATGTCCATGTCACTTCAAAAGGTGGCATCAGGGGATGAGAGCTGCATTGACACAAGAGCTCAGTCACCACTTGAAAAGAGGACCGATAAGAAGTCACAAAGAAAATTTAATGTAAATTCTACTTTGGCCTTTTTCATGCTTAAACTAGCCAACCCCTCTGTTTTCTTTGTCCCATCAAAATGACAGGTGCAATAATATACTGCACACTATATTGCATTATTAAGTATGTTACTGACATTACAGTACACCTTTATATAAATATTTTATTCAATATGTTGTATATGTGTATACAACAAACACAAACTGTATAGTGTAGACAAACTCGTTGCATATATGTATGTAAAATTAGCGGTACATACCAACAGTTCTTGATAGACATAGCCTACTACATGCAGTTCATCAATGCCATCCTCTCCCCATGCAACAGATGGTACAACGTACAAATTAAGAAGTTGAAAACAAAAGCACGGGTGACAAAGAAACTACTTATTCCGGTAACACATCTGAACAGAGGAGAACAAAGCAAAAGTGACAGCTGTTGGGATCTGGAGACGACATCACACACAACCCGTATACTAGAGAAATGAGGAGGACGGACAAACAAAAACAGGTGGCTACACAGATCCAAACAGAGATGTACATTTACACACCAGTCATTTACAAAAATAAAGTCAGCCTCGGAGGAGCCAGTTTACTGGACTGCAGGGCTGGAACAGCCAGCCCAGCATGTAGAGTTTGAGATAGTGGAGGATGATTGGTTGTACTGAGGACAGAACACCAGCCCCAAACACAACTATAGTGTTTCCAGCTCCTTTGTATAGTACACCATTTTTGTTATAGCATCAACAGACAAATATTGAAGTCTAAGTAATGTGCTTTGATGTGCCATAATAAGAAATGGTCATGTGTAATCCCAATAAATTCAGTAAATAATATGAACAAAATCAATTTCTTAATATATTTGCAATTTTAGCAGCATACAGCAGCAACAATCTACTTAATATTCTAAATCTTATCTAACAAAACTATTAGGAAAAATTATTAAAGCAAGACAAACATTATAAATTGATTGATCAAATAGAGCTTTCATAAACTGCTAACAGTCATAATGAAAATGCAAACAGAAAGTGCAGAGGATTACCTTCAGATTAGCTGTGAGTGTGCCATAGCCTACAACATGCCCATTCCACTCCCACGCTAAACTTGAGTGCTCTTCATCTTAATAGTGAAGAACTTTGCCCATACCTTGTTCCTTATAGAAAATACATGCATGTGATTAATTCAAGGTATACATACTTCTCCAAAATGACATCAGTCAAGACCTTTGGGTGTCACCGAAAGGACAGGGAGGAGTTGATTCTTTCGAACAGAACAAATGCTATCACAGTGAAAGCTTCATTGAATTGAATCATAAAGAGAGTCAGATTTGTTTTCTTTGTTAAAGAATCAGTTCTTCTGGGATGAAAAAGGCTTTGGTCGTTTCAGAATGAAGAGATCTGAGTGAGTGTTTTTTTAATGGATAATGCTACGTGTCCTCTACATGGATGTATCGGGTGGGTGAGGCACCTTTGGCCCAGTGGGGACTGGGAACCTGTTTTTGCATGCCGGGAATCAAGGTCCAAACAGGCACATGATAGGCCAGGATGATCAGTACTGGACTCTGCATGCTGAGCTAGGAGACAAATCCTCTCATAATTATAATAATAATAATTATAATAATATCTAGTCATTTAAAAAGTTATGATTTTTAATTGTCATTTTCCCTAAGTTTTATACAGTGAAAATGTTATAATATAAGCCATCTCTTGTATAACTGCTGCAAGAAGAGAGAACACAATATTAACTTTGCCCATGCTTTATTTGCTGAACCAAATAGGGATGCAGCCAGTATAAATGTCGCCTAATGGTTTTCAGCCATGTTGTTTTCTGGCTTTAAGTAGACGCTGCCATGAGATGGCTGCCAGTGCTGCAGTTATAGACCATCTGGGTCAAAGCCACAAGCCTTGCCTCATAGTCCAAAGAAGTCAGCCAGTGAGGGACAGAGGCCTACAAGGCCTAGAGATATTCCTAGAGCCCACGCTCTGAAATAAGATTAAAGAAAAATAGACTTCAGGTTTCTATTTACCAGAGAAGGCGGACTGAACCGCTGGTGGGACTTAGATAGTGATATGTATACACCATTCCTTACAGCGCTCTCCCACCCACACGCACATCTGTTTATAAATGTGTGTGTGTGTTTGTATGTGTGTAGGGATGCTCCTTGCATTGATTGCAGTGGCGGTAATTAGCACTTCATCAACTATGATTGCAGGAGCTATCTTCCAGCCTCCAGTATGTTTTTATCGGCTGTAAAAAGTAACATCTCTGATTTTTCCCACAAACGTTTTGTGTCTGTATGTCTGTGTGTGCATGTTGTAGGCAAGAAGAAAATTTGGATTTTTTTAATATATGTTTGTTTTTTTATGCCACATCTGAGTGAATGTGTTTCTTAGAAAATCACACAACTCCCCTGCAAAATGTTTTTATCTTTTCTAGGTTACTTGACAAAGAGAAAAGTGTGTGACTAGAGATAGAAAGAGAGGGAGGGAACATACTCGTAAAAAATAGAGGACTACAGTCCAAATATTTACTCTAGCTATACAGTCTCTATCCCAGAACATAGCTGGTGAACTGTGGTATAGAAAATAGATCTGAAGGTACACAGACTCTGCTGCAACAGGGCATTATAGAGAGAGGGGGCTTCTTGGAAGGACCATCAGCAAGCAAAGTACCACAAGCGTGGCTGTAAAACATGTGTTATTCATATGAATTGTCACAGTTTCAGAGGAATCTAAAGGCATTCCATGATCAAAGGTCCTCTTCCCTCCCGTTATGGAGAAACTCAGCCACCTCAGAATCCATCCACCCATGTTGAGACAGCTGGAGAAAGGGAGGACGAAAGAGGAGGAGGAGCAAGACAAGAAAGGATGTGAGGTTTGCCTGGATCCAATCCACAGAAGAAAGAGGGTCTGAAGTCCAGTCAGGAAAAGCCCTGCCTCCATCTCATTTGCCCTCTCCACATATACACACACACACACACACACCCTGGGCACTGGTCAGGTGTGGCTATGTGGCGGGCTTATCAGGCTTACTGACGGGTTTACCTCCGTTCATCACTGCAGGCTCACTTGTGCTTTTACTGGGAGGTACTGCTGCCTTGGGCACTGTCTCTCCAACATCATGCAACGATGGCTCTCTGTACATGGCAACTGGAGGAGCAGACAGTGGCAGAAAAAACAGAAAGACACTGTTATAGCAAGAATTTCTTTACTGCACTTTTGTGTTCGGCTGTCAAAAGTTATTTATGTGCACTATTTACTGTTGCTATATACAACATTTTGAAACAGGAAAAAAAATCCCTCAAGAGCTGCACTAAAGGTAAACATTACAAGCCACTTCTTTTTGCCGTTGGGCTTTATGCTACTTTTTTGACTCGCTCCTTGCATTTTGGCAAAAGTTAAAAAGTGTCTCATTATCGCCCACTTTACACCCTATACACTACAGCTGTATTATTGTCATGACAGAATACTTCATTTTGATTCTATGTTTAAATGATGGGAAGCAATCACGCTGGTGGCTGACAAGAGTGATGGTGGCATCTGCTGGACTATCAACATCTCATACTACACTTGCCTCCTACACTGTATGCTTACAGCAGCAAAATTGTAGCTCGGCACAGAAATACAAAAATATGTCAGACGTAGCGCTTCTATTGCTCCAGAAAGGCTCATGCAATACTGTATAGGACAGCTGTCTTGTCATGTCACAGGGGTATTTGTGCTCATTGTTTTCCGTTTGTTACAGATTCACACTAAACATACCTAGATTTATTTTTGTATCTATAAGCTGTTTTGTTCCCTGCTACAAGAAGACAGCAGAAGGGACAGCTCAGACACTACTTCCAGGAATAAAAGGTGAAACACAGTGTGGAGGAGAAAATAATATGTGTGTGATCATGGCCCTTGTACCTCTGAATAAATAAAATAAACAGAAATCTTTGAGGTATAGTATCAAAGCAACCAGAATATAAATTTATTTATTTTAATGTGTTTCATGTGGTTTTTTTTTAAAGTCGCACATATCACAACTACTTATGCATTATAGTGGCAGTTGCAGAATATTAAAAGACATAAATACATCTGCAAATAAAGCTGACACTGGTATATTTTTAGGTTTATATCATTCAAGACTGTTAGAAAATTCTCCCTACATACCTGCCATATAAGGAATCAGTGCAAACAATATTTACTGCAATAAATAAATAAATGTTACTAGATCCGGTACGTACCTTCTAATGGCTTGGGCAGGAAGTGAGCAGCTGGTTTTGTTTTTTTCACTCGATTTCCTTTCATGGCTTGTCCCTCTTTATTAAGCCCTAGGAACCAAGCCCTCCCCGACTCCTGTTGTCTGTACAACATGGACGAGTAGATCACATAGTAGTTCTCAAAGACAGACTCTTTGAACTTGCACTCTGCTGTAAAGAGTTCCTGCAGACAGACACAAGCCAGACAAATAGAACATTAGAGGAGAATATCACTTTTGTCTCAACAACAAAGAAAAAAAAAACAGGAGAGTTAACTGAGATGCATGTGGGGATATTTTTCACTGGACATGGATAAATAATTTATGGTTCATATTTGTGCATTAAACAGATTTAAGAATCGTAGTTTAGTTTTGCAGTAGGAAAAACACCAATTTTACCTCATACTAACACTGCATAGAATAGCATTAGGAGGTACAGAAAGTGCACGGGCAGGTAAAACAGACATCATACTTTCACCTGTCTAGAAAAGGATGAGCACTGCAGAGTCCGTCTCACTGTAATCATGTCGGATTCAACCCGAGCCTAATGACCTGTTCTGATGAAATGCAACTCTCACTTTCTCCTTGGCCTTAACCTTGACATTAGATGTAAGAGCGTTCGTTTCATCAATTAGTTCATGTTCTCAGCAGAAAGTATATATTGTTAGGCTCTGACCCCGGCACCTTTACAGCTCTATTTTTTTTTTTTTTCATTCTAGAGGTCTACTCAGACATTCTAGGCTGGCTCCCTAAAGTTCAATTTAATAGGTAAAAAAATCATACTTTGCAGTTTCCTAAATATTCCATGTTTTACCAGCAATTTGTCTATCGCTGCCTTCTGAACTTTGTACGAATAATGATAGAACTAATCAAGTGACTCCTCCGTTTTTTTACACCTCAATCTGGCAATGACGAATGAACACCGAGGCACCACATCTCTCTCCGCTGTTGCCCATTCATCTCCAACCAGAAGGGTAATAAAAAGCGTTTCCACATTGTCCGCCCTGCCAAGCTAAAAATAAAGGCATTCATCGAGGTATATTAATCAAAGTACACTCATCACAATGGAGAGATTCACCACATCTGTTGTGAGTAATTCATACTGATATGGCTCCCAGAACTACCAGAACATATAAGAATATTCTGATATATTCCACTCCTTAGCAGTTCTTGCCATAACATGGAGTCTTTTAGATGTTTTTGGGGGATATATGAGGAGAACATTCGTTTATTACAAATGGAGATTGTCTAGGAAAGCCTATACTCTGTAGAGTCTGTACTAAATGTGTGTGATAAATTATATGAAATTAAAAAAAAACAGCACAGAAATCTTTGCAGTTCTGTCTGGTGATATGACTTTGTTGGTTGATGTGAGTTACTTCATTAATTTGGACGATACCATTAAACATAAAGGATGAATTATATTGACAAGTACTATTTTCCTATGTCTTTGGGCTATATGGGTAATATGACTGCGACAGTTTTCTTCTTCTACAAAAACTTGCAAGAGAAAACATTGAAACAACTGACTACACCCATATAGGAACAGAAAATATCCTGAGGCAAAGTGGACCCAAGTGAGTAACTTCAATGTTACACTTGGTGGAGGGCACTGTGATGTTTTACAGTGGAGTAATACCTAGCCTAGAAATCTAGACGCCCCTAGCGGCCGCAAATTGAATTTGCTCCCAGGGCCGT
>JAPTGW010000015.1:19216738-19231126 GCA_029814545.1 Apogonichthyoides opercularis
TGTTGAAAAATAGAATAGGTAATAAGGAATTAATCTGCTATTTTGTTTTCTTGCAAAAAATGTGGGTTCACTTCTACTTTAAGTTCCTTGTTTAATGACGCTTTTGGGTAATTGGAGAGGATCAGGTGCTGCCCAGAGGACCCCCACCATTAATTATGATGCAAGATTTGAAACCAAGTGCCCTTCTCAGATATGTTTCTGTAACCTTCAGGCCACCAGCTCACCCACTTGATCCCATTTTTTTGCCAGGTTCCTGCTGAAAGATGGCCAGCTGTGGCTGTGTGCCCCTCAGGCGAAGCAGATCTGGAAATGTCTGGCTGAAAACGCAGTCTTCCTCTGTGACCGTGAAGCCTGCTTCAAATGGTTAGATTTCTTCTTGCTCTTGACTTAAATAAAATTCATTGCTTCTGTTAAATTTGCTAAGTGACAAGCATTTTTGCTCTAATTGATGTCTCTATCTTTTCATCCAACAGGTACTCGAAGCTGATGGGTGATGAGCCGGACTTGGACCCAGACATCAACAAGGACTTCTTTGAGAACAATGTTCTACAGTTGGACCCATCTTTGCTGACAGAGAATGGCATGAAGTGTTTTGAGAGGTTCTTCAAGGCTGTCAACTGCAGGGAGGGCAAATTGGTAGCAAAACGCCGGGCCTACATGATGGATGATCTGGAACTAATAGGCTTGGACTACCTTTGGAGGGTAAGCGGATTCGTGACAACTGGCATACAGTGACAGAAGTTGGGGTTTTTTTTGTTTAGTTTTTTTTGTTTAAGCTTTTCTCAGAAAGTGTTTAGTGTTTTATTACAACATTCCAAAACTGTAACATTTTTATTTGTAACTTTGAACACAAACTACATTTCTACTATTAATAGACGACTAATTTTCCTACCTTTTCTGCCATATGTGAATTAAAGAATATGTTTGTATCATGCTTGAATTACTTGAGGTCAATGAAAAAATACATTCACCTATAAGAATGAGGAAGATTTTTTTTCTTGTGCAAAAAAATTTATTGTGCTGTCTGCCTTCTCTAGGTGGTAATCCAAGGAAGTGATGACATTGCCAGTCGAGCCATTGATTTGCTCAAAGAGATCTATACAAACCTTGGACCAAAACTACAAGTCAATCAGGTACAAGGACTGTTTCTGTCAGTAAGGGCAGTACTCTAGTCTGCTTGTAACTATTTTGTTTCTTCTATTCTCTTTCCTGCTTTAGAAATCAAATCAATATTTTGAAATAATTTAAAACTGTAGTGTAATAGGAACATGCCTTTCTTCATAATGGGTCTTTTCCTCTGCCATAGGTGGAAATTCATGAAGACTTCATCCAGTCGTGTTTTGATCGTCTGAAGGCATCCTATGACACCCTATGTGTGTTAGATGGAGACAAAGACAGTATCAACTGTGCCCGTCAGGAGGCTATTCGCATGGTGCGAGTTCTCACTGTACTCAAGGAATACATAAATGAGTGTGACAGTGACTACCATGAGGAGAGGACCATACTGCCCATGTCCAGGTATAATTGCACTACCTCTCTGATAAATGTATCAATAAGTTGGACAAGACAAGTCGCAGACGCTTCAAAAGTGCCTTTCTTTCCAGTGAAAAACCTCTCTGGATGTCGTGCAAATGTAATATGCAAATGATGCCACACTTTTTTACTTGTCTTATCCTCCTTCTTCGTTTACAGAGCGTTCCGAGGGAAGCATATCACACTGATCGTACGTTTCCCCAACCAGGGGCGTCAGGTAGATGACCTGGATATCTGGTCACACACCAATGACACAATCGGGTCAGTTAGGCGTGGCATCTTAAACCGGATCAAAGCTAATGCCGCACATACCAAGATAGAGCTCTTCATTGGTGGAGAGGTCGTTGATCCAGCTGATGACAGGAAGCTGATTGGTCAGCTCAATTTGAAAGACAAAACGGTGAGGAAATTAGAATAGAGCTTATTTTTTGGATCAAAAAAATATTTGTGCGGTGCTGCTGTATGTGTTACTGATGCTTTTCGTTTTAATGCTAATCAGTAATGCGTGAACTGATTTCATCTCACCTGTTGTGTCTTTATCAAAAGTAACATCTCTGTTTCTCTTGTTGATGTACATCATAGTTAATTTTTTATGCATTAATTTACTTTTGTGTACAGCTGATAACAGCCAAGCTGACCCAGGTGAGTGCCAATATGCCCTCAAGCCCAGACAGTTCTTCTGACTCATCCACTGGCTCCCCTGGTAACCATGGCAACCACTACAGTGATGGTCCCAACCCTGAAGTGGAGAGTTGTCTTCCTGGTGTGGTGAGTTTACAGTGCTGATACTATATTTATTCTGTACAGAAGACAGCTGCCATGTTAACACCAAACAATAGTCACACTTGTATAAAAGGCAAACTGGCATGAAAGCAAATAAATACACGAAGTCTGAATGCTTTGACACTTATGATATCTGGTAGATGAATTAGGTGTATACAGTACATTGTACTCTTATTCCATTCTCACACAGAGCTGTCAACTCGGCACAAAATGTGTAGGGGCAGTGTGCGTGCTCCATTATTTAGTTTACATTTTAAGGGGTGCATTTCTTTTTTCTTTTTTTTTTTAACCTTGGTCTTTCATGGAATTATTATTTAAAGTCATGATTATCAATATCACCTGAAATGAAACATTGTATTGTGATGTATTATCAGCGCCAAACAATGTATGGGAACGTATTGTTTAGTTCTGTACGTAAAATGTGTTGCGTTTCTGTGAGTATTGGAACGCCATTTTTCTGACACCCTCTACCCTATCTTACAGATTATGTCGCTGCACCTGCGATACATTTCCTTTCTGTGGCAGGTGGCTGACCTGGGCTGTAACCTCAATATGCCCCTTCTTAGAGATGGAGCCCGTGTTCTCATGAAACTCATGCCCCCAGGTAAATATTACCCTGTGTTCCCACGGAGATATATTCAGCCAGTTAACTTGATGAAAATGCTTGCCTACAAAAACAGATAAATGTCATTTTGGCTCAATGTCCTCTTTGTGCCGTTTTTGTGTTTAGATAACACTACAGTGGAGAATTTGCGAGCAGTGTGTTTGGACCATGCCAAGCTTGGTGAGAACAGCCTCAGTCCTTCACTGGACTCGCGTTTCTTTGGCCCCTCACCCTCACAAGTGCTCTACCTCATTGAGGTGAGTTTTGGTGTCCCTATGTGATATAAGTTTATTTTTTGTCTTCCAACAACCACATTCTTGCCATTATCATCCTAATTATAATTTGGTATAGTAGTCTGACTTTGTAACGGAGTCAGTGGTGGTGTTGGCTAGCCATCAGTCTTCCATATACTGACAAGATCTACTCAGTGTAATATAGCCCAATACTGACATGCATACACTGGCATAAATAATCATAATTTTACTGATATGTTTACTTTTTTGTTATTGTTGTGCATTTATTTTTGGGGGTTTGATGAGATCTGATTTTAGTTAGTGTGGGAATTACAGTGCAGCAAAGACGTCTAAAACCCAGTGATGTGGTATTTATATGCTATTTTAATCTACGGTGAATCTGTAAATCCAAATCTATTTTCTTGACACTATTTGTCCTTGTTTTTAGGTTGTGTATGCTTTGCTGATGCCAGCCAGTGCCACTCTGGGAGAAGATGCCAGTGATTTCCAGTACAACTTCCTTAAGAGTGGTGGGTTGCCCCTGGTGTTGAGTATGCTCACCAGGAACAACTTCTTGCCATCAGCAGACATGGAGACTCGGCGTGGAGCTTACCTCAATGCACTGAAGATCGCCAAGCTCCTCCTCACTGCTGTGGGCTTCGGACACGTGAAGGCTGTGGCAGAGGCCTGTCAACCAAACGCTGAAGGAAATATTCCAGTCTCACCGGTTAGGCTACACACATAACCCACTTGGAGACATGACAGAAAAACTGGTTTCTCTGTCTCATTACATCACATACTTCCTCTAATGGGTTTTCTTTCTTTCTCTACAACCCCATTACATACCCTTCAATGTCCACAGATAAATCAGGCTACTCATGATCAGGCCCTGGTCCTACAGAGTGCTCTGCAAAGTATCCCAAACCCTGCCTCAGAATGCATGTTGCGCAATGTAGCCATCCGTCTGGCTCAGCAGATTTCTGATGAGGTAACAGAGGCTTTGGAATTATTTAACTAGGAACTACAGAGGAATGATTTTACAAATACCTTTTTATATGATAAATGGTATAAATTTAACACCAAACTGTCAAGATATAAGTAAAGGTAACAATGTTTGTTCAGATGTGGAAGATGATGTCAATTCTTTTGATTGATGCAGTCTTCAATAATGACTTTAACAAAGCCTTTTTTTTTCCATTAGAACTTTTTCCAAGCCTCTAAGTATATCCCAGATATCTGTGTGATCCGAGCGGTACAGAAAATCGTGTGGGCATCAGGCTGTGGTACCGTGCAGCTTGTCTTCAGTTCAAATGAAGAAATCAGCAAGATATACGAGAAGGTAAATATTCATATTAATATTTGTCGGTTGCTTCATGTTCTAATTTGTTGTGTCTGCGTGTCTTAATATTTTGTTGTCTTCCTCTTAGACAAATGCCGCTAAGGAACCAGATGGGGAAGATGAGCAGGTATGCTGTGAAGCCCTGGAAGTGATGACACTGTGTTTTGCCCTCATGCCGACAGCTCTGGACACACTCAGTAAAGAGAAGGCATGGCAGACCTTCATCATAGACTTGCTGCTACACTGCCACAGCAAGTGAGTTCACAAATTCCCAAAGCATAAATGAACTATTTTAGTTCAATAAGTTTTCTTCCCCCTCTCTTAAATGTTTAATCTGAATGTAGTGATGCTCATAATCAAATGTTTCTTCAACAGATCTGTGCGTCAGATGGCACAAGAACAGTTTTTTCTGATGGCAACTAGGTGCTGCATGGGCCATCGACCCCTCCTCTTCTTTATCACCCTCCTCTTTACAGTGCTAGGGGTGAGTGGACATGTGCTCCTTTTTGTTAAACACTACTTTTATTTATTTAAATTGAAATGTGTCAACAATATACAGTGTGTGGAAGTAAGTAATGAGATGCAGTTTTGAAATGTTGCTGCTGCTTTTGATTGTATTAAAAAATGACTACATCTTTATCAGTGTCGGACTCAAAAATACAATGCAGTGCACTTTTCATAGAAGGCTAATTTCAATTTTTCAATGTGTCTGTCCAGAGTACAGCCAAGGAGCGAGCCAAACACGCTGGGGATTACTTCACTCTGCTCAGGCATCTCTTGAATTATGCCTATAACAGCAACATTAACTTGCCAAATGCTGAGGTGCTGCTTAACAATGAGATTGACTGGCTCAAACGAATAAGGGTAAAAAACGAAACAGTATTTTCACATTATGTTTATTGTTTAACCTTTGTTATCTTAAATACTATGTAGAATATGTCCTTTGAGTTTATAGTACAATATGTTTCCATTTCCTAGGATGAGGTTAAGAGGACAGGGGAGACTGGTGTGGAAGAAACTATTCTGGAGGGCCACCTTGGGGTCACCAAAGAGCTTCTGGCCTTCCAAACACCAGAGAAGAAGTATTACATTGGCTGTGAGAAAGGAGGAGCAAACCTCATCAAGGTACAGTAGACAAAACACGTTAGAAACAGCTAATCTAATAATAACAAAGGAAAGGGCTCTTCACAGATGCTTGAAAAGTCTAAAATTCAATTGTCAGGACTTTTCAGAATCCTTCACCACTGTGATGGGGCATTAAGTGGCTCTTAAATTGCGCTCATTTTTTTTTTTTTTCCTCGCTAGGTCAATACTAATGAAATTATTAAAACTAATAAAATGAAAAACTTAGTATCAGTTTTTTTAGTAACTCAAAACAGTTGCGATGCCTTCATTCTGACAAATCAAATAAAGAAAGCAACAGTATATCAGATTTGTGGTCAGTGGGATGTAAAAACCAACAAGAATATGACTATTTTATCAGTGAATACTAAGTTTTGAATGTTGCATCTGGCAAAGCTGATCCCTTCTCTTAAAATGCTTTTAAAGACTGACTTTTAACGGAGTTAAAATTGTAAAACCACCCACTCTTTTTGTTTCTTCCTCTCTAAGACATAATTTCTCCTTTTCCTTTAATTAGGAGCTGATTGATGACTTCATTTTCCCAGCATCTAATGTTTACCTGCAGTACATGAAGAGTGGGGAGTTCCCCACTGAGCAGGCAATCCCAGTTTGTAGCACTCCTGCTTCCATCAATGCTGGCTTTGAGCTCCTAGTGGCCCTGGCTGTTGGCTGTGTCAGAAACCTCAAACAAATTGTCGACACTCTGACTGACATGTACTACCTGGGTAAGGAAACGTCACACACAATTTCAGAAATGCTTTCGCACAGACAGTTTGCAAAGTACAGCTTATATGAGTGTTTTTCCTTCCTCATATTTCCAGGGTGTGACACACTGACAGAGTGGGAGTACCTGCCTCCAGTAGGGCCACGGCCCAACAAAGGCTTTGTAGGTTTGAAGAATGCTGGGGCCACCTGTTATATGAACTCTGTCATCCAGCAGCTGTACATGATCCCTCCAATTCGCAACGGCATCTTGGCCATTGAGGGCACAGGCACTGATGTGGATGACGACATGTCAGGGGATGAGAAGCAAGAGAATGAGGTACCATCAGAATTTATGTTGTGAAATTAATGAAGATTTTCATTCTTATTCAGCATTCAGTGACTGAAAAATTGTCATACTCTAGGTTTTGTCACTAAAGCTTGGAACTGAGGGCATCTTACCAAAAACAAATGTTTTCCAAGTTTTAAAATGTAGGTCCAGAGTTTCCTTCATGTGTGGTTAGATGTCATTATCGGGTAAACTTTGACGAAGTAAATAGTGTTGTCATATTAACGACAGGACAGTCTCCGCTCCCTCTCCCTCGTCTGAACTTCACACACGTCTTCCACAGTCAACAAACAGCTCCCTGACAATTAAGAAAATACCTTTTTTTTCACACTCATCCTAAATGACTTGGAGCTAACTGAAATGAACCCTGTCCTCTCACCCTTTCCTCTCTGGAGTGAAACAACACTGTAGTCCATCTTTCACACATTTTTCTTGTTAGTCATGCATACTCACTGATATCTTAAGAAATTTCTGTTGATGTGTAATGTAATGTCAGGTCTGGCAGATAGCGGTTTACATCATTGCAGCTAGATAGCCGTTGTATGAAATTATGATGGTTTAATGCATATAGGAACCAAAAAGAATAAGACAAAAACTCTCAAAAGGATATGTAATAAATGGCATTTTGGAACTGTATTTTAGTTCCCAATCTGATACCCATTGCTTTAAGTAATGTTTCTACATTAACAGTGCACTATGACACGTATCTAAAAATTTTACAATTTAGGCCAAATGTGTTTGTCTTTTGTCTCCACAGAGTAATGTGGATCCGCGCGATGAGGTGTTTAGTTACCACCACCAGTTTGATGATAAACCCTCCAGTAAGTCAGAGGACAGGAAAGAGTACAACATAGGTGTACTGCGTCACCTTCAGGTTATATTTGGACATCTGGCTGCATCCAGACTGCAGTACTATGTCCCTAGGGGATTCTGGAAACAGTTCAGGTATTTAAAGGCTGTCATTTCAGTTCTTCGATTTTTTTTTTTATTGTCATCAGTTGATTATGTCTCATTTGATTGTTTTTGTTTTCCATCTATTCTATTTCTCTTAGGTTATGGGGTGAACCAGTAAACTTGCGGGAGCAGCATGATGCCCTAGAGTTCTTCAACTCTTTGGTGGATAGTCTGGATGAAGCTTTGAAAGCCTTGGGCCACCCAGCCATGCTCAGCAAGGTGCTGGGAGGATCTTTTGCTGACCAAAAGATCTGTCAGGGGTGCCCCCACAGGTCAGTGTCTGAGTGTATTTTTGTTCTAAGTTTGAGGAAATTAATATTAAGATATTGACTTGAACTGGCCTGATGTATAATAACTGTATGCTATGTGTTGTCAGGTATGAGTGTGAAGAATCATTCACAACACTCAATGTAGACATTAGAAACCACCAGAATCTGCTGGACTCTATGGAACAGTATGTCAAAGGTGATCTTTTGGAGGGAGCCAATGCCTACCACTGTGAGAAGTGTAATAAGAAGGTGAGAATAGAGCACCCGCCTGGTTATCAGCCTGTGTTAAGATGCATGTATTGCCACTTTAGACTCGTGGTGGAATGAGGGATGATTTTAATTCAGCTTATGATCTGCTTTTGTACAGATCATTTCATTAAATATCACTATCCAAACTTTCCTCCTCTACTAATATACAATTTACTGAATCTGTATTAAATTAGTTCGCTTTGATCTGCAGGAGTTTGTTTTCCTGATCCTAAGGAATTGCAGTCATGATGACTGAAATGTATCTCTGTAGCAATGTTTTCACTGTAGAAATGAAGAAATTACAGAGGTCATCCATGATGAGCTCTGAAAGACTGTGTGAAAGCAACAGACTGTCAGAAAGGGAGAACTCAGCTTCCTGTAGGAACTTGGCAAGCTGTTGGTGGCTGTAGCTAGATGTCCCACTTTACAGTGTTCATCAGTGAGCACAAATATAGAGATAAACTGTGTTATAGTTTGGTTGTATCAAGCCTACTGTGTACAAGAGGTGATAAATTATGATTCTTCCCAAAACTGTGGTCATAAGATGTTTGGCTACATCATCCTGCCCCATTTCAGAAATCATTCTAGTCAAAATAACTGGCATCATTACTGTGCACAAGATTCATCTCCTTAAAATAACATGTAATGTATGTATGTGTGTGTTTTCTCTCTCGGTCAAGGTGGATACAGTAAAGCGCCTGCTGATCAAGAAGCTGCCACCTGTCCTGGCCATACAGCTCAAACGCTTTGACTATGACTGGGAGAGGGAGTGTGCCATCAAGTTCAATGACTACTTTGAGTTCCCCAGGGAACTGGACATGGAGCCATACACCGTAGCAGGTGTGGCCAAATTGGAAGGGGATGATGTTAACCCAGAAAACCAGGTGATCCAACAGAATGAGCCCTCGGACCCCACGCCACAAGGCAGCTCCAAGTACCGTCTGGTGGGTGTGCTAGTTCACTCGGGCCAAGCCAGTGGCGGACACTATTATTCCTACATAATCCAGAGGAATGGAGGTGATGGAGAGAAGAACCGCTGGTATAAGTTTGATGATGGTGACGTGACTGAGTGCAAGATGGATGATGAGGAGGAGATGAAGAACCAGTGCTTTGGAGGAGAGTACATGGGCGAGGTGTTTGATCATATGATGAAAAGGATGTCATACCGGAGGCAGAAGCGTTGGTGGAACGCCTACATCCTATTCTATGAGCGAATGGACTCACTGGACAAGGACAGCGAGCTTGTCAAATACATCTCTGAGTTGACCATCTCTTCCACCAAACCACATCAGGTCAAGATGCCTGGTGTCATTGAGTGCAGCGTCCGCAAGCAGAACGTCCAATTCATGCACAACCGAATGCAATACAGCCTGGAATATTTCCAGTTCATTAAGAAACTTCTGACCTGTAACAGTGTCTATTTAAATCCTCCTCCAGGTACGCAAATCTGTCTCTGTGGTACTAAAACCCTCTTGAGACCAAAGATTCACAATGAGATCAGTTGAAACTTGCATTCACATGCACTGCACTAGTCTGCAGACAAACTGGTACATTATTTCCATAACAAAAGCTCTCTGTATTTAGTCTCTGACTACTGGTATTCAGGCTTTGTTGTCTTGAGATATAATTTTGCAGCATATTATAATATGAATGAGGATAGTGATGATGAACATAGTATTTATGAAATTACAAGGGGTAAGAACTTCTCCAATTGGTTCCTGGAGATTTTCCATTGTTTCGAGGAGTGTCAGTTATAATAAGCAAAGAAACCAATCACAATCGAGACAGCATTTCACCAGGGCAAAGGCTGATGATGATCAACTTCTTGGTGATAAATACTGAGGAAAGCACAACCTGTGTAACACTTGGTTCTAAAATCAGCTGATGGTAACTTAACATGCTGAGTCCCAGAGGATGCTGTCAGACAAGCTGACATAAGCCAGGTCCCATCACTGCTACCTTCTCTTACAGCATCCCAGATTGGCTTCATTTTGTTGTGAGTCTTTGGTCAGAACTGGGGTTAAATTTCCATGGTGAAATTCAGAACTAATTTGGTGTTGTTATTGACTGTATTGTTATGCTAAAGTTTTAATTATTTTAATTTGTGTCTAGGTACAGTAGCCACTGATCTTCCAACTAAGTTTTTTTTTTGAGGTTTTCACAGCACAATGTATACACCTTAAACAGACTTTGACCAACTCCATTAGTAAGGTCTTATGTAATGGAGTTCTATATTCCTTATACTATGCATTTGCAATTTCTTTATTCCACTATGTGGATAAATGCTTAAGCCTAGAACGTACCTCATAAGAAGTGATTGACAGTGGTTCATGTAGTTGTTTAGCCCCTTGGGTATGTGTGATTATGAGTGTGACAAAATGTGAGTCATGTGATCTCTTGTAGATATACAGCATCACATTAGTTTGCAGTGAAACGCCCTTGGAAGGCTTATTTGTTCTTTTGAAGGGTGATTACTTACTCATATCTCTACTCTGAATGTCTTTCTGGAAGATATAGAAGCTGCTTTTATAATTTTGTCACTGATTTTTAGACTCGACCATCTAATGAAATTATTTTTCAAAGTACATCATGTCCCTGTGGAGAGAATCAATTGATTGTATTCTGCTTGGATTGCCGAGAACTGCAGTGTTTGTGCACCAGCTATTAAAAGCACCAGGGTATTATTAATGGAGCCAAAGCCCAGTACTATTTTGCAACAAACTTAATTTTTGAAGGCAGTCATCCCTTCATATGAACTTGATTGAGGCTGAATGATTAAGATCATTCAAAGTATGAGGTATTGATGCCCATAATGTTTTTTTCTGTATTTTATACAGTCAGGGACTAATGTACCAGTAGATATTAATATAACTCTTTACTAAATCTTTGCTAGTACCATCAGAGTGATTTAATTTTTTTTCTCATGAACCTAGATTATGAAATACTCTTCCTACTGACTAGACAAACTGACCCTGTATAATAGCTGGAATCTATTAGACAGTGGACAGTACCACCATATTTAGTTTATTTTGTGTTTCATTTTCCTTTGATTTAGTCTAAAATCTTTCCCTCATTCAGTACTTCTTATATAATCTACACCCAAGTAGTGAGCAGGAAGTCATCAGTCATTTAACATGTGACAGCTGCGGAATTGCCTCACATATCTGTAAAATGTGAGGCAGTGTAGTTTGCAATTGTTAGAAATTAGTATTCGAGTGGAGCACAAAGAGAAAACTAAAATGAGTAACTGTCTCCTACTTGTGGATTGTATCTTGTTTATAGATGAACATACAATGCAGTTATTTTGCTTATAATTCATATGGATATACTATATGTATATACATGTATGATCAACTGACAAAATATGTACACGGTGGCAAGATTTTTTTTTTTTAAGTCGCACCTTGATGAAGCTTTATTGGTTGTTTGCCAATTAGAAAAACCCATGCAGATGACTTTGAAAATTTCTGCTGTGCTTTTCTCATATCTTATTGCTTTTCACCAGGACAAGACCATCTTCTGCCTGAGGCAGAAGAGATTGCTATGATAAGTGCTCAGCTGGCTGCTAGGTTCCTCTTCAGCACAGGTTTCCACACCAAGAAAGTCGTACGAGGTCCTGCAAGTGACTGGTAAGATCTGTTTCTGTCTATTTGAAGGTCATTCCTCTCTCTGTTTCTTTAGTGCTAAATGATCTTGTACTTTCCTTTAGGTATGACGCCCTCTGCATCCTGCTGAGACACAGTAAGAATGTACGCTACTGGTTTGCACACAACGTCCTGTTTGCTTACCCTAACCGGTTCTCTGAGTACCTGCTTGAGTGCCCGAGCGCTGAGGTCCGTGGTGCATTTGCCAAGCTCATTGTCTTCATTGCTCACTTCTCCCTGCAAGATGGCCCTTGCCCCTCACCCACTGCCTCACCAGGACCCTCTGCGCAGGTTGGTACAACGCTGCAGCTCAGCTACTGTTTTTTTTGGGGGTTTTTTTGTTTGTTTTTTTTTTAAATAGAAAAAAAACAGGCTTTCGTAAGAGTTTAAGATGTACTTGAGTTTCAGTTTCAATTTAGATAACGTCGTCTTACTGTCTGTCCTGTGACTGACGAGCTGGTATGTTTTCTATGTATATCAGGGCTGTGATAACCTCAGTCTAAGTGACCACCTGTTGAGAGCTGTACTCAACTTGCTTAGAAGAGAGGTTTCTGAACATGGCCGTCACCTGCAGCAGTACTTCAACCTCTTTGTCATGTATGCCAATCTGGGTAAGGAGCACACAGATGTCACCCACCTGTCCTGTTCAGCTGCTCCTCAGTCTGGCTTTAAAGATGTTCAACTGATAGATTGGACAAAATACAACTTGTTTTGCCTTTCTTTCCTCTTACCCCTGCACAATTTGTACACTCACAGGCCTTGCAGAGAAAACCCAGCTGTTGAAGCTGAATGTCCCTGCCACTTTCATGTTGGTTGCTCTGGATGAGGGTCCCGGTCCTCCAATTAAGTACCAGTATGCTGAACTGGGCAAACTTTACACTGTGGTGTCCCAGCTTGTCCGTTGCTGCGACGTCTCCTCACGCATGCAGTCCTCCATCAATGGTGAGTATTTGTCTCATTAACTACATAAGATTTATTAAATTATGTAATAAAGGAATCGGAGCTCAATGATGACTTTATCCTTGCTCAGGATCTTGTGACTGACAAACTAGCCGCTCTGAGCTTTGTTGTGTAGGCGGAGCTTGGAGCTGAGAGCTTTCATCTCAAAACAATGAGTGTGACTTAGAGGTTAAATATGTAACATTTCTTGTATGTTCAAATGAAGTTTATATTGGAATTTGTGTTGTACTAGTATTGTTCAAACAAAGGAATAGATGTAATCCAAGTTCTTTATATAGACATCAGTTTTTCAGGCCATTATCATTGTAAGGTTTGAAATGGAGTGAAGCAACAAGCACAAAATAAACTCCAACGGAAGTTTCAGACACGCAAAGTATACCAACAGGCATAAATCTTACATGTTAAGATATCCATATGTATCTTCACTACATGCAGTGATGCTTTTCATTTGCACTGCTCTAAATGTCTTGCCCTCTATACTCCAGGTAACCCTCCTCTCCCAAATCCATATGGTGACACCAACCTGACAGCCCCAGTGATGCCTGTCCAGCAGCTGGTTGCAGAGATCCTCTTTGTGAGGACCAGCTATGTGAAGAAGATTATTGAGGACTGCAGCAACTCTGAAGAGACGGTGAAGCTGCTTCGCTTCAGCTGCTGGGAGAATCCCCAGTTCTCCTCCACTGTGCTTAGTGAGCTGCTCTGGCAGGTAAATGTTTGAGGCGTCTTCTAATGTATTATCTTGTGGAGCATTATCATTTTGTTTTTTTTACTCCTTGCATCCACATTTTACTGAATGTAAGGAGTAACCAGTCATTTTATCCTGGTTCCTTACAGCTCTGTCTTGAACAAAATATTGTTTTCCAACTGAAAGAAAAAAATAAATGTAGGACAGTTTTACAAAAAGTACATCACACACATATCAATGTTATAAATTTCAACATAATCACTCAGAAAAGTCTGTCCTCCCCTGGAGTGGCATTAAATCATTTTTGTACTTTAATGATGTTTCTGAATATAACTATGTACATAGTGACCCTTGTCTTTTGTTTAATTTATACTTTACAAATGCTTCCTCATTGTAGTTACTTTTTGTGAAATAACTTTGTAAACACCCTATATCCCATTAGTATGTTTCCCGACATTAGAGGTGTTCTACTTCTAATCTCCTGAATATCAAAAAGCAACCAGTGTTGAGAAAACAAATCTCACATTGTTCAAAGGAAAAATGAATTCAACACAAACTGTATGAAATGTCTGTGATGCGCTGATTTAGGGAGTCTGTAAAACGGCATGTTCATGCCTAATAAATGGAGCACTGACAACATTTATAGCTTATGTGGAGGTTCCCCTCCCATTTCTCCACTGAGGCCAGAACTTAAGTACAACTCCCAAAAAAGCTCAAAATAGGTCTGCAGTACACAGTGTTAAAGTTTATATTTTTCACAGAAACCTCTATGTACTTGTGTATTTCCTGAAGTCAGTTTTCAGAAAGTATATATTTATCTGTTTACAGGTGGCATACTCCTACACCTATGAGCTGAGGCCTTACTTGGACTTGCTGCTACAGATTCTGCTCATCGAGGATTCCTGGCAGACACACAGGTCAGACTGATTGGTCATTGTGTAAACTGTAACTGGTCTGTTTCT
>JAPTGW010000015.1:20192207-20210136 GCA_029814545.1 Apogonichthyoides opercularis
GTGAATCAACATAAGCATCCACAGACGTAGTGCATCGGCTCCTCCACGGCCTGCTGCGGCGGATACCTGTCCGTAAGCTAACCACAACAAATCCCTGTTTTATTAAATGTCTGAGATTAAATAAATCTTTACTTAATAACTTGCTTGGACGGAAATGGTTTTAACAGGGATTTGTTTGCTACAGAATGGGAATAAAAGTCGTAAACGTCAACAAGTTAAATCATGTCGGGCTGTTGCTTATATCTATGACACTGAACAATAATTTCCTTGTCCATCTTAGATTACTTGGAAAATACACACAAAGCTGCTTTCTTTATTTTCTGTAGAGTTTTTAGAGAAATGTGACTTTCATATTACAGCAACAGTGGTCGTATAGAATGATGATGATGCATTGCTGTAAATCAGGGGTGTCCAATCCCGGTCTTCAAGGGCCGGTATTCTGCATGTTTTAGATGTTTCCCTCTTCTAAAACACCTGACGATCGTTATCGGGCTTCTGCAGAGCTTGAACATTGGCTGATCATTTGAATCAGGTGTGTTGGAAGAGGGAGACGACACCTCTGCTGAAAATGAAACCCAATAAGCTCGACTCTAGATGCAGCATTAAAAATCAACATGTACAATAATATTAATAATGCATGCTAACCATGTTTACACTTTAAGTAAATTTGATGATACTTTTAATTAAGACTTTGAATGTAAAAGTTTGACTTGTACTGGAGTGTTTTCAGTCTGGTATTAGTATTTTTACTTAGCTAAAATTCTGAATAGTTGTTCCACCACTGAAGAAAACTTTTTTTTTTTTTTTTTAACATATAAATGAGTTAATGTGTTGTTTGGCGTTGGTCCTTGACATGTAGAGAAGTTTTTGTTAAGTAGTGGTCAGAGAGACCACCACAGTGGGCAACAGAGGGAAAATCCACCCTAAAACAGAATTTACATTGTGCTATACAAGTGTTTTTAGACAGTAGGTTTCTACAACCACAGTTGTGATCTTTTTCAGGAGGTGGTTTGTTGATGATGATAACACACCAAATGATTTTAGATGCAAGCAGTCACATTTGCAGTTCTCAATGAAGTAACGATGCTACAACATCTATTTGTATCTGAATACTGTTTGAGTCTATTATAGAGCAGTGTGATATGACAATAAGTACCCCGATTTGTGTCACATTTACGTTCTCTGTTTGATTGTGAAGCTTTAATGCAAATTTTCTGCTTGTATCCATGCCAAATGAAAGAGGTGTGGTCCAAACAATGAAAAATGTAGCTGTAAAGACTGATTTCTGACAACAAAATAAACAGTAATGGGATGAGATAGCAATAGGATATTATGATAAATAATATGAAACGATAGATGTTTTGTCTATTGGCACACAATATATTGTTGTATTGCACATCTGTAGTCTGTGGGAAAAAAAAGCCCTCACTGGTTCCTCAGGTGAAAGGTAATGGAGTTTTTACAGCTCTAAGCGATGTCTCCTACATACTTGTATTTTCTTGTCCATCCATCCATTCACTGATATCACCTGACCCAATGTAATCTGCACCTCATTAGTAAGCTGTGAGTTTTTCTCATGCTCTCCCAGCTGTTCTTCTTTCTCTCAATCTCTGTTTATCTATTCCTCTGGCCACCCACATTCAGAATGCTTGAAAATTGGCCTGCGTCAGCTAACTACACAGACTACAGAGTTTCTGCACTTGGCGGGCTGTTATGTTCTCATTCTCATAAGACGATCACAAATAACTCCCTGAATCCTTTACTAGATCTGCATTTCTTCAGTAAAGTTTTGTGCTAACACCGGCAATTAGTTTGATGAATCAGCCTAGGTTTGTTACACATATGCGGTTTGTTACACATATGCAGTTTGTTTATGAAATGCCAAAGACTGATAACATATGACATGTGGTTGCATTATTTGCATGAGGTAAAGATGTGGGGTCTGTCATATATTAATACAAAAAAAATGTGACCCAAACATGACATGTAGTGAGCCAAAAATGCACATTGGCCTGCCAGTTCTTGTTGTTCATCGCTGTTTGAGATAGTCATAGCTCTAATAGACGTCATTGTGCCTGCTCTCCTTGTGAGTGAATAGGGATGCACTGCATAGTTGAGGTTAGGCAGCAGTGGTTGGATGTGTTGTTTTTGTACAGCCCACCAAAGCACTCGTGAGAAGCCAGGAGGTCCCGGATCACTAGAGGAAGCCGGTGGCGTATATTCTACCCCTTCTGGTTCTCAAGATGCAGGATGGGCTGATCAATAGGACCGCCTGCTTGAGTCTAGACTCAACTAGCTGCCTTGGATGATACCTCAAAAGAGAAGCTTGGATTTCTTGGGAAACTTTTCCTTCTCGTACACTGTAAATATTTTGCCTCCTTTACCCACTCTCTCATGCTTACGAAGTGTTTCCCCTGCTCAGAGCACACACCCCTGATCTCTTGCCTTGCTGTTTGATCTTTGATGCAGGCCTAACTGTTTAAAGAATATCAACGAAGCATGGCCTACTATAGCTTAACCTCCCCAGCAGGACAAGTCTGGGCCTACTTTTAAAGGATTGATTCATTTTATTTTCACATGGGCTTAAAGAAAACCTTTCTTTGCAAGTTGTTTGTACAGTTTTAAAATATTAGAGTACAAACAAAACCTTGTCTGACCCAAATACATCTGTAGTATGGAATCATAAGTTTCCTGACTTAATATAATTGGTTTAGAAAGGAGGAAAAAATGCACAGTTGTGGGCCTCATTTCCTTGTATCATCATTTCAGTAGCTGGAACCTTTTTGGACTTCACAGTCACTAACTCTGTTGTTCTCTGTGTTTCTTATTCTGTTTTATTTCTGTTTCCAGGTGAGTGGCCTCTCAGCCTGCCACGTGCACCTCTCTGTTTGCTATGGATGCCTGTGCTCGTATTAGAGGAGTGCCAGTTAGGTCCAGGGCTGCAGTTCGGAAAGAGGTTTGTCACAAACATATGCAGTACACTGGCAAGATGATTTCAAGACTCATGTAGCAGTGATTCTTTGGAATAACCATGACAGATGACCTAGGGTTTTAGCTCAAGCGCACCTGTACTTGAAATTTAAAGCCATGTTAGCTGGAAGAGGTCAAATTACATATGTAATTTCCCCTGCTGTATTTTGTACATTTTATTGCAACAAAAACTTTGTCTTTTTGGTTTGTATTGTCCTATTGCTGAGTTTTTTGTTCAATATAATTGTAGATTGAAATATATTTGTTAGGATTTCTAATTTGCTGACAAGTAGAACTCAACAAAGGCATCAGGCATATAAAATCAGACCAATACACAAAAGAGGATACACAACATTTTTGCATTCACTTGTCATGCTAAGGATGAACATGGGAATGAACACTAGTCCTCACATTATGTCAGTTGACTATCCATATACTAGTCTAATCTAAAAAGTATGTTAATGTGTTTTTAGACCGTGCGTGACAGTGGGGCGCAGTGTGTGAAGAGCCTTTTTAGGAACAAAAAGGAGCTATGCAGCATTTGCCTGGAGCTCCCACCCAGAGATACCACAAGACTGACTGAGGTTTGTCACACACAACACTGTGGGCATATGTAAAGCTTAACCACAAACGACAACAGCTATGTAAATAACCACCAACCGTGTTGTTTCAGATTCATTTTGTGTGTCTGCCTGGTCATTGTGATGGGGAAGATGTGACTCAACAGGTAACATATTCTAGATAATAATAGAAACACTTCTGTCTCACACTTAAATGTTTTACGGCAGTGAAATATAATCACTTTTTGAGCAGTTAGTAATAAATTAACCTTACCCTTAACACTGATGCACTTCTGTCTTCTTTTTCCTCAGGCTCTGCCATCCCTGCCAGGGGGGTTGTGTGAACTCCTCCGGTCAGTTCATGTCCAGAGCCTCAAGAATGATGAGGTGCTGTTGCTCAGAGATTCCCGCAGGCTGGCAGAACACAAGGATGCTGGGCCTCAGGTAGGCGACAGACCTCATTCAAATAGTAGGTTTAGGCCATGTACTAAGTGAGGACAGAAAGGGGAAAGAAAAATTAGAATGAGTATGTAATTTTCTTCATCTTTACATATAAATTTGTACTGAAAAGTACTTGAGACAAAAGTGTGTGGCAAAACATTGCAGATTTTGATATGTCTTATAGCCAAGATTTTTAACAAGTATATTTACATCAGAAACTTGTTTGACAAAATACATCATTAGCAGATATTGTATCCTACTTGAAAAATCCATTAGTAAAAAAAATTACTTTTTCTGAACTGTCATGTTTTGCTTGATCAAAAACCTAGCTATTTTGGATGAAACTATTTGCCCAGTGTAAGACCTTGTCTATGCAAGCATGTAAACAGATAAACCAAGACTTTCTCATGCTTTTGAGGACATGCAGGTGGGGTTGATAGACAGGGTTGTTTTTCTCGAGCCCACGATTGCAGCCTTGTCCTTCCTGGCCATATGTGCTATGTTTGGGTTCTCACAGGCCCTACAGCTTGATCTGTGGTTTTGTTAACCGTTTCAGACGGTGAGACCTCCCACTTCCCCACATTACAAAATGGAATTGCACTAAATGATTTTGTGTTCAACATATGCAAGATATCAACTCATTTTCACAGTACAGACATAACACATGCTTTTATTGTAAGACTAAAAAATTTCCATTGTGAATTCTTCTTAGTTTTATAAAGCGAGATCTTTTACATCATTTGGTTGTCATGTGTCAAGTTATTTTGTAATATGGTGAATTTGGTGCTTTAAATACTCAACATGACTGTTTCTTATAGATTCTGATGTGATTTTTTTTTTTTTCCCCACATGAGCAGAATAAGTTGCCTGCAAAGCAGCTCTAACTCTAACATTTTTCTCTCGGTTTCTTTCTTTTGTTTTTTTCTCTGTCCCTGTAGTGGTGGTTAAAGACTGTGTGTGTCTTGAGGCATAATCCCACCTCTAGCATCTACCCTCAGTCTGCTGTAGCGTCTTTACTGGGCTTGCTGGGGTGCTACATGGCAGGTGTCCGCTATGCTTTGGAGCAGCATGTTCTTCAAAGGAGTGCTGGTGGGTCCAGCCAACAGGAGGAAGATGACACCAACCAGTCTGTCTCATCAATCGAGGACGACTTTGTCACCGCCCTGGAGCATCTAGAGGAGGATGACACAGGAGATAATCCCTGTAGGTTTAACTTGTAATGCTTATTGGCGATGAGTAGCGCTTCAGTCAGTTGTTTAAAATAGTTTTCCATATAAGAATTATTACATACTCCAGCACATTGAAAACACATAATCATTTATCAGTCTGCAGTTAATGACTTGGAAACAATGAGGAAAATAGACTAATCTTTGTCAAGTAATCGATGTGCAAACACAAATTAAGACAGTTTCAGCTCATGTAATGTCCTTAATCAACATGGAATTACAGATGTGCAAATGCAAATGGAAAGTTCAGCCACCACTGATACGAAGCAATTTAACCATTGTGCAAGTCTCAGAGTCTCGGCTACTATCACGGCAGGTGACATGAAACTGTCTGTCCATGCGCCAGATGGATATGATGATGGTGAATCGGAGCTGTAACAAGTGGCTGGCCATTATGTGGTTGATGTCGGGTGCAATCAGTCTGTCTGTATGTTTGTTGCTACAGCGATCTGTACATCTTGCTAGCGGCATACCATTGGCCTGTTCATGTTGGTTTGCACTCACGCATGGCGTCATAACTAATAATGATTAGTGTTTTCATCCAGGTTTTTATAGGTACTGGTTACTGTGTGTAACATATCAGCAACAGCAACATTTTGACTTAATCCTGACTTTAAAGGCATTACTGGAGTTGTATAAGATGAGTACAGATTAATTTGTTATTAGCAAAGAAAACATTTATGCATGATGCAATATAGAAGATGACCTAGTAAATGTTATGCAAAAAATTTTACAGTTTCAAATTGTGTGTTTTTAAAAACACTGGGTCTAGTTAAAGAAAGTAAGTCGATTCTGAGCCACTGAAGATACATGATGGACCCCATGTAGACAATGTGCTCCCTGTGATATCTCATTTTAAGAAAATGAAAACTCAAAAGTTCTTATTTTTGGGGTATACACAACAGTATGCACTAATGGAAACATAATTCTGTATGTTCAGTTTCTGCTGTTAGATCACCCTTAATCCTCCTACTTCGACATTCAGAAACCTGAACTGAAGGACTAAATAAAATATTAAGTAACTTAACTAATGACAATTTCAGAACAATGACAGCTGACAAAAACGGGACAGAACTTAAAACATTTTTATTTTTATGTAGTTAAAAGTTTTGAATAGAGTGGGAGGAATTTGAAGAAGGTCAGTTCACTGCTAGATGGCAGTAATAAGTTAGATTCCATTTGAGATCCACTTTTCCTTTATATTTTTATATCCAGGGTACAATAGACAGTTTTGATAGTTAGAATAATTTTGTGACTTGCATTTGTGTTATTATTTTAACTAATACTTGTTCAATATGTGCTTTTTCCTTCTGTCCTCTGCAGCTGCAGCTTCCTATCGACATTTTAAAAAGCGTGATGTGGCATCACAGACAGTCCCTTCACATAAAAGACGAAAAGAATTATTGGGGTCCCGAGTTATCATTAGCTCATCTTCAAAGAAGTATTCAACAAAACATGCATCAGGTCCAGATGTATCTGTCACTGTGCAGAGGTCAGCAGGTATGGAGTCCCAGTGGACCTACTGCAGCCCTGGAGCTCGTTTCCCCTCACCTCCAATTCACGTCAGTGAATCTGAAGAATCAGACTGCTCCAGCCCCAGCCCAATTATTTTCCTGGATGAAGTAGGTTACCAGAAGAGCCTCCTGGCTAAACTGGACATTCCTCAGGTGCCAGGGGGGCCCAGGGAACGAGTTGAAGATTCAGACTCTGAAGTGAGCGAGTTTTTTGATAGCTTTGACCAGTTTGACGACCTGGAGGAGCTGAGCTCTGAGAGCTGCACTCTTGCACTGCCTCTGGACACCATTAGTGCCCCCACCACACAGAAGAAGCCTGCAGATGTAAGCACCAGTGGGTCAGGATCCAAGTATGTCTCCAGGGGCTGTTCAACCAAGGGTATGAATCCTCACCGCTTTGACCCACCCACTCTCCCTGCCAATGTGAAAAAACCCACTCCTCTGAAGCCAGGCTCACCCTATTCACTCCACTCTGAGGTGCCTGACTCACCTCGTCCAGTGCAGACCCCCTCAGATGAGAATGGCGGTCCTCTCTTCAGCCCTGTTAGCTCCTCAGCCTTTAGTCCCCTTACTGATTGTAGTGGGACACTGGAATACTTTTGGAAGACGGATGATGATGGACAAGATAGCTCAGAACTACGTAAACCCCAGGACCTTTGTTCTCTGTATAAGACTTACTCAGACTTTGCCAGCAGTCTGTCTAAAGAAATACTAGGATCTGTCTGTGGCTACCAGTCTGCTGTTGATATCAGTGATAATAAGAATCTCAGCTGCGTCTGCCACAAAGAATTCAAGAACCCATCTGGTTATCTGATGAAACTCTCAGAAATCCAAGAAACTGTTACAGTGGCTAAATTGCAAGAGAAATCTCAATCTTTGAAGGATGGCATTCAGAGGTTTGCAACTGATTTGGTGGAAATGAGCCTGGGCAGTGCTTTACGAGATCTCCAAAAAGGTGTGTCCTCTTGTACAACCACCTTGTGTCACCTCGCTGCGAGGCTCACTTCCTCAGTGTTTCAGATGGCCTTTCATGAGATTGGCATGCGTCATGCCTATGTGTTGAAGGAACGAGCAATCAATGGTCTGGCTGGGTTCTTGGTTGGAGAAGCTCTGTCTGGAGCGTTGGCAGAATTTCTAACAGTAAAAAAGCAAATTTTTCACAGCACAGTGACACGTTTTGCTGCTGACTTGGCAGAAGAACTGGTGTTTGAAGGCATAATGGAAGTGTGTCAGTTCTCCCACCCATCAACACCTCGCACTCCTAGTGATTGGACCTTTGGCCGTGTGCAAGAGGAAGAAGAGGAGGAAGAAGTTGTTTCTTCTTATGCATCAGATTTGTCAGAGTCTGTTCTCCAGGAGGCCTTCATAGAGCTTTCGCAGGCTGATGTTGCCTTCACTAGCCAAGCAGCTATCAGTGTCTCTTTAGATAATATCTGTTATGTCAGTGCAGAAAATACAAGCACTCACACTTGCAGTACCTTTGCGAACCAGCAGGTTGTCAGTGCCAGCTCAGCTGCACCAGCCTCAGGGCCTTCAAGTGAGGATGATACCTGCACAGTGAAGAAAGCTCTATTCACTGTATCAGGAATGGCTAGCTGCATTCCTGTGCCCAAGGCAGGCCAAGCTCTCTCCTACCTTCAAGACTCTGAGGAGGCTTCTCAGAATAAATCTGGTTTGACTCAGAACAGCCCCAAAAGGTTATTAACTCAGTCTTTCTCTGACACCACCACATCTACGCAAACTCACCATTACAGTCATGATACTGAGACCCAAATGCCTGAAGGAGACCCCTCCCAAGAAAAGTCCACCTTTCAAAATTTCTCTGGCAACATGGTGGATATGATAGTAACTGAGGCTTGTGAGCTTATAACTGCCTCTAAAATGAAGAAAAGTTTTGGTGACTGTGCTGATTTTCTTACAAAGACAATAGGAAATCAAAGGGTCTCTTCTAAGCAGACTGTAAATAATGAGGCTCTAGATGCCTCTTTTCAGCAGGGGGCGATCAGGGAGAGCTTTAAGTATGACTGTAAAGATTCTGTTAGGAAGGCTGGCTTTTTGCATCATTCAAAAGAGCCAAACATGCCTCACATTTCCTTCCAGACAGGGAGAGCCAGCTGTGAGACAGACCCCAGGAACAGAGGTGTGGCTGAAACCCATCCTGTGTTAATGGATACTCTTGATGTCCCGGGTTCAGCTATGTACGGACAAAGAAGGATATCAGTTCCTGGGGATGAATCAGCTCCAAACTCTGGCCAAAAGTCTGGTGGGACTCCTGGCACTCCTCCTTCTACCCCTCAGCAGCCCAGTGAGGTATCTAAAGAGAAACAGATAAAACAGTTCTCCAAGAAGCTGAAAAGCAAGCTGGCCAAGGAATTCTCCCCTGCTACTCCCCCTCCAACCCCTCACAATCAGCCTGAGCCTGGTCCAGGGCCAAAAGATACTACTCCTGATGCAGACAAAGCAGAATTCATGCTCAAACTTATGAGATCCCTCTCTGAGGAGGCAGATGGTAATGAGGATGAAGAGGAGGAACAGTTGGCAGAGGAAGCAGCAGTTGGTGTTAGGGCTCCTAGCAGATGTGCAGAGTCAGGGCATGGTGGCCATGAATTCAGTAAGACATCTGCTCGTAGAATGTCCAACAAGGAAGCCCTCCACTATGCTGAGCGGTTGGCTTGCCACATTGTTTCCATGGCAACAGAAATGGACACCCTGGGAGTGTCAGATGAAGAGGAAGAGATAATTAAGGGCAGTGAGAAAAGAAGAGATAGTGTGGCTCAGTTCTCAGAACAGACTCTTAACACTTTGTGGGTGTATGCAGGGGAGGTGGCAGGAGAGGTTATCAATGATGTAAAGAGGATGGTGAGTTCTGGGCAGCAATGTCCATATCACAGAGCCCTCAGAAGAAGAAGCTTTGACAGGTCAAACTCTGAATGTTCTCATCATCACTACCCATCCCAGTCAAGTACAGACCAGAACTTGAGGATAGGGAAATTAGCTGAGCAGTGGTCTAATGACTTAATAGCTTCTGTTCTCCGGTCTCCCACCTCCACCTCAAGCACAGTCTCCAGCGCTAGCTCTGGGTTGTCATCAGAGTATCCTAGCTGTGAGAGTGTGACAGACGAATATGCTGGGTATCTTATAAGGGTGCTAAAAAAGGAGGGGGGCAGCAGGGAGTTAGTTTTAGATCAGTATGCGAGCCGTTTGGCTTACCGCTCCATAAAGTTAGGCTTGGCTCATGCTAGCCGCAAGATCAAACAGAGATCATGCACCACCCGCCTTCACTTCTCCAGGTCCCTGCCAGATGAGTGGAAGGCTTCTGGCAGTGAGGCGTCTTCACCCAAGGAGAGAGCAGAGTCAGCAGTTACTCCCTCAGGTGAGGACAATCAGTGTTGTTGTAGGGTTTCTGAAGAGCAGAGCCAAAGGGAGTACATGGATCTGGTTAACTTTGCAGAGTCTTTAGCTTACAATATCACATGTGATGTCACACGCAAGCTTCATCTGTCCTCTGTGCGACTACCCAAATCTCTCACTGACTCCTGTCTGTATAAAAAATCTAAACTTGAAGATATGACAGAGAATCTCATAAGGAACTCTTTCTCCTGCCCCCTGTTGTCCAAGGAAGGAAGGAGCAGGCATTACCACAGCACAGGAAGCCTGTATGATGGAGGCTACAGCAGTAGAGTGATGCAAGTTATTGAGCATTATGCCAGGAAAATAGTTGATGACACTCTGAAGATGAGCCTTGCATCCCTAGGACATCCATCACATGATCACCAGAGGAAACAAGACCATGAGCGACACTCTCACACTCAGAGGTTGTCTGATGCCCTAAGGGAGAGAACATGCCATTACTGTCAGGTCCAGGAGTGCCCCTACTGCAGTAAACTTAGTAGTCACCACCACCAGCCTGTTTTACAGAGAAGACGAAGAGGGCCAGAAAGTCAGGCGAGGGCTGAACGACTCACTGGCCTGGAGATTCCCAAGATTCACATTAACTTGGATCACAGGGCAGTATTTGCAGAGGAGATGGTGTCCATGGCAATGGAGACAGCAAAACGTGAGCTGAGTAACACCAGCCTGAATGCTGACAGTGGGATTGGGCATGATGGAACAAGCTACGCTGAAAGCCTAACTGCTGAGATCATGACCTCTGCCTTGTCCAACATCTGCCAGGCTGCCAACATCAGGTATATGCTCTGTGTTTTACACTGATAAGTTGAAAACACTCCTTAGGGGTTGTTTTAAAGCGGCTTTCATTTCCCATCTTCTTCCTTTGATGATACTGCTTTGTCATCTTCGCAAATAGTTCTCAAGGGAGGGAAACCACAGAGTCCACTGTGTCCCAGCAGTTGAGCGTAGGAGATGACAGCCTGGGCAGCTGGTCAAACTTGAGCTTTGAGGATGAGCACCTAGATGACAACAGCAGCTTCCTCCACCTCAGTGACAGGTACACAGCTTAGGATCTAATTAAGTGTTAAATGCATGCGGAGCCTACTAATCTTACTTCCAATGTTGGGAAGGTTACAGTTTACTTGTTAAACTGTTAAAAAGTAATAACTAATGCAAATATTCTAACCACTTTCTTTTGATTACTTTGTTCACATGCCTTGTCAGAAAAATAATCAAAGTTTCTTGTCATGAGACAATATTGTAAAATGAGCAATAAAGCCAGAAACTTGTAATAACATACATTTTTGCCAGGCAGCGTAAATAACACTCAACAATGATCATAGTCAAAATTTTTATATAAAGTACAATAGACTTCTTTTTTTTTTTTTACTCAGTAGCTGTAACTGATAACAATTGCGTTTATTTTGTTAATTACATACTAGTGGTACATGTCTACAACATTGTTTCCTAGAGATTAATACACTTTAATGATAAGTAATACGCTCATGTTTGTCATGTTGTTCAGTTCCTGTTTTGAAGTACTGAGACGCACAGCATCCTGACATTTAACCTAGAAAAATGTACAGATGACATTTCAGTTTCCACTATGGTGTTGTTTTTGTAGCTGAGTTTCAATAAAAGGTTTCCACATTAGCAGCAGGGTCAATGCATGTTTTGGGAATCTTATTTAGACCTCACCACCAAAATGTAATTTTATCTGATTTGTGCAAATGTTGACATTATATTTGAGCTCTCTTGTGGATGTGTAAGTTTTTCTGAGAATGTTTGTGAAATACACCACAGGCATAAGGATTAAATAGATGTTGTGACAGAACTGGCGTTTCGACAACTGGCGTAACATCATCACTATATGTGTGTTTGCAAAGAAAAGGAGGGAGGCAGCATGAGTGTCAGCATTCTCAGTGACATGGTCTTACACAGTCTCTAGTCTCTGGGAATTAAGCTGTTGAAATTTCTGGCAAAGGCTGCTATCGCTATGGAAGCAAAACTGACAACATTTGAAATTCTTTCCCAAGATACTGAGAGAACAGAGTGTGTTAGCAGCTAGCTATTTTAGCCATCAGGGCCAAGTTCACATATGATAATATTTTCAAAAGGTGTGTCTTTGCGTGCTCTCTTTACTTTAGGCACAGTTGTGCCAGGAACAAAGTCCACCATATGTAATTCATTAGAGCACCTTCAAAAGCCCACTGCATCGATTTTTGCACGGCAGATGAAATAACGGAAGAAAAAATTACCACAAGGGCGTATTGAGACACTGAGCATGTTGATTAAGTTAATTAACAAGTTCTCACCATGTGTCATTCACTCAAACCACAGGGAGAAAGCTGAAGCTGAGGTAATTCAGATTAATGGAGTTATTTTTAGATTTGAGAAATGTTCTTTCCTTCAACCTTACTCTGCGTGCTGCAAGCCACAGTATGCATGTTGTAGCCAGGAGGCTAATCATTGACTAATTACAGAGGGAGTCTCTGTTGTTGTGCTTCTGTTGCCAACTGGTTGTCCTGGTGTAAACCAAAGGATTAACTGGATTATGTGAGGACAGGAATGCAATGATCTCACATGTTAGGCCTTTAGCAACAAATTATCTTTATCAACATTATGGGTGATTCAGTAGGATATGGTGGAAATATCTGCATCATATAGAGAATCCACCTTTGTTTTGTTTCTCATCTGGTATTTAAAGGATGATTTCTAATGCCAGTAATAGTCATCATCTTGAGTACTGCTTTGTTCAAACTACATGATGTGACATGGTATGATCATTATAACAAATGTGATAAAACTGCTTATTATAGCCTGATCTTTGTTCCATTTAAGTGGCTCTCATGTGATAAGATGTGTAAAGATGTTTGTATCTTAGCTAAGGATGGGAATCGGAAACTGATTCCACTCTTTGTAGATTGTCAAATTACTTCCAGTCATCCAGCTTTTTATTGATCCTGGCATGTTTTTCTGACAGCTGTATATTGCAAAACATTAGCACCAAAATCATACATCTGTGATTCTTGAAATTTGCCACAACATGAGGAATGGGGGCTAGGAAAACACAATGCAGTGTTAAACTTCATTCTACATAAAAGAGGATAACAGTACTTTTTTCCACACACAGAACTGATCAGGAATCAATAAGGAATCATAAAATTGTCAACCTGATAAGTAGAATCAGTAATGGCAATGGTATATCAGTAAAATATTACTAATTCCCATGTCTAATCTAAGTAGGTTTGTCAGTATTTCAGTGGTGCGTTACCTTCCTTCTCTCTCTAGCAGCAATGGGAACAGCAGTAGCTGGAGCAGTCTGGGCCTGGAGGGGGAGGCATGTGAGGAGCGCCTGTCCTCCCCCTCAGACAGGTCGGTCAGCAACTGGTTGAAATCGCAAAGTTTTCAAAATGCCCACAAGGTTTGGGGGAATCACCTAGAATGAGACAAAGACATGGCTAAATCAAAGTATTCACTCTGGAGCCAAAAGGAAGTAATGAAAGCATGCTATACTTGCATTACTGCAAAATCTTACTACCAAATTGCAACCACAGGACGGTTACATCATATGAAACTGATTTACGACATTCCTAGTAAAATATTATTTTGATTTGTTCTTTGTCTCATACTAGGAACCACCAACTTCTTGCAAGAACGCCTCTAAATATAAAATGCTTGACGTGGTATGTGCTTGTAGATGCTACTGTTAGCGTGCATGCAAAGTGTTGTTTCAATATTTTTTACACTTGTAGTGTCATTATTTTGGGAAGTCTAACCCCCGTAGTGCTTTTGAACAGTTTAAACCCACCAGATTTTTCGACTGTCTTTAGTCTTGCAGGGTTATTGACTTGTTCCACCATTCTAAAAAAGGAAGGACAAAGGCATATTAATATATACAGCGAAACTGAATCTGCATTGGCAACCATCTGTAAATTAACCTTTGTTTTTGTAGGCTGGATTCAACTTCAAACATTTCAGTATTTCTGATCTACATTTTAAAAAAATGCACTTGAAAAAAATGTCAGTATCATCTAGAGTTCAGATTCAGTTGTTGAGTATTCATTTAAATGCAGAGAGCTACCACATTTATGTTGTCCTTATAAGAATCTGTTTGCATATTAATTTTTTTCTGAGTTCTTCCTTCAGCATAGCACATTAATTCAGTGCATTTTGGCAGAGACCTCCAGTTTCTCAAATGTCAGGTTCCACAAACAACCAAATGCATCAACATAGCAGGGTTTTAAAAACACTAATGCTCTATAGCAACATCAGACCTGGGATAAAATACACTGAGAGTATTTACGAATAAAATACAGTGAAAGTATTTACTAATAACTTACAAAATCGGTACAGTACACAGCTCTATGTGTACTGTACATCATGACATTATGTTCCATGGAAAATGCATGTCATTTAGATATATTGTCCATTGTAGGCACTTGAGCATTTTTCCACCTCAGCTTACTATGGATTTAATTCTGTGCAGATCTGCATATTTTTTTTTTTTTTTGTGATTTAACTATATCACAATAATTACTTGTATCAGTTATTGGAATAGGGTAGGTTTCACTGATTTTAATTATAGTGTATGTGCTGCAATTACATTAACGTTTTTTTGTTCATTCTAGAAGTAACCGATCACCTTTCCCCCAAATTTTGCATACAAATATTGCCATTTAGTTAATCAGTTTTGCAGAAAATAGTCAAAATAACATCACATGCTAATGTTATAACATAGAATTACGTGATTGTTTTCAGTCACGTCTTCCATGTGTCTTGGCATGCTCTCCAACATGAGCCTTTCACATTGCTGTTGGCTGTTTTATGTCACTCCTGGCAGGAAAAAATGCAAGCAGCTCAGCTATGTTTGATGATTTGTCACCACCCATCTTCCTCATGATCATGTTCCAGAAGTTTTCAATGGGGTTCAGGTCTGGAAGTTTAAACTGGGCTCCTCATTTTTTCCAGAGCTGTAAATTTGATTATAATGTAAGAGTGGCCCACCCCTTCAGAACAATGTAATCACTGGGCACAAAGGATTAGTTAGTAGCAGATCTCCAGTTCAGTGCCTGCTTTTCAACATTTGGTGGCAGGCTTCTCACAGATTTAGCTTGTGCTTTTAGTTAATTCTAAACATGACTGTTAGAAGTACTGTAAAATCAATTTAAGAAACATCAGGCAAAATTGTCTTAGATTTGAGAATGACACTTAGCTGAGAAATGAATTATTTAGAAGCCTGATAGTAGTTGCCAACTGCTGTAACAATTGTCCTCTGGTGGGTTTATACTATTGAAGCACATTAGAAGAGACAACAAAAATTACTGTAGTCTTGTAATGCATGGCTGTGTATTTGTTGCTGCCTTCGTTGTCTTAGTTTTTAGTTCTCCTCACCTCAGCTTTGATTGTATCATCACTGCTTCATGATTCCCAAAATGATATCCTTACTGTATATCATAATGTGCAGAGTCTCAGTGTCTGTAGCCGAGGGCTGTGTCAACAAGACTGTCATTACCCAACTTATAAAGTGGAGAAATGACTGTTTACCTGTTGGCACGTCACAGAGCAAATATTTGCACAATTGACAAAATGGATATTGAGTACACTTTCACACTAATGAAAATGCCCTCTTAGTCATTCTGTCTTAACCTGAAAAAAAAGACATTAATCTGATTTACTGGAATACAGAAGAACTCTGGATCAGGATTGTTTTGATTGCAGAGCTTCTTCTATCCCGCTTTACTTGTATCAGAGGCCGGTTTCATGCATGCTCGTAGCTGTAACATGCTTCTTGTCATCTGTCCACGAGTAAAGACTCAACTCTGACTCATCTCAGACTCAGTTCTCACTAACATGTGTAATGTTATATATTTCAACAGTGACCATACAGAGGACAAGGAGACTGAGGTCAAAGAGGAATCCAGTGGTAAGGATCTGCCATTACCCACAACTTTACCTATGAATAAGCTGTAGTGATGAGGGAATACTGGGGCTTTTCAATTTTAGGCGAGCTATTGAACAAAAGGATATAATTGTCTAAAAGATTCAAACTCACTTTACAATTTCTGACAGCTGACAGAAATCGGGAGAGAGAGAGAGAGAGAGAGAGAGTCTCTCCTCCTAATTTTGGTCTTTCCATTCTTTGAGATTCACAACAGTTGGCCTTGATTGTAGCTGGTTGTGTGTGTCTGTCTGCCTGTCTGAATGCGTTGTAGCCGGGGATTTCTACACCCCCATATTCAGCCACACTATTGCTCATTCATCCATTCCACTCCCTTGACAGTCACTCATTCTGTGTTATGTGAGTGTGTGTCTGCAACGTGTGTGTGTGTTCAACCAGAGCAGCCTCCAGTGGAAGGGGGGCTTCTCATTGCGTATGTTCTTGCTGTGGGAGCGTGGGAACCCAGTACTGAGTAGAACATGACGAGGGGAGTAAAGGGCTGCTTAATAATACTTTGTGTATCAGTCTGCATTTGGTGTATAGAAGGATGGGTTATTTGTCCTTAACAAGGAAATAAATTTCCACAGTAGGTGCGTACAAATAATGACAGTATTATGCAGGAGTGTATAATTATAAGATTTCACACATGAGAGGCAAACACAATTATACAATGGTACAAACTGGGTTGTTTATGGCCAAAAATGATCGTTATCTAACTGACCCATTTCTTGAAAATTGTCCAGAAACCTGAGGATTTTCCAAAAAACAAACAACTGGACATAATTGTCAGTATTGACTAGAGCGTTCAGTCTTAAAGGCTAAAACATGCCAACATTGCATCCAGTCTGAAGGGTAACACGCAAACCCTGTTAGTACTGTAATGTGTAATTTTTATTGTCCACCCCTTTGTCTGTCTATTAATCGTATGTTTCTGGACCATGACTGGGAACCCATTCTATATTTTTCCAAGAAACATGCTTCAATTTATGAGTTATGAGCTGGTGTTCTCCTTTTGCTATTATTTCTGTCATCCATCCGTGTTGTCCATCATAGCGTTTGTTGTGATTTAATTTCCACAACAGAACCATAAAATCAGTCATTGCTTCTGCTAGTAAATGTGGTTCAATTTATCAGTTATGTGTTGGTGGTGCCTGTTGCCCCACTCTGTCACACAAACAGTAAGTTTTTTTTAATTTTTTTACATATATCGTTGACCAGTTCAGCGTTGTATTTTATGTAACTGTTGGACTCCTCTGTTGTTTGTGAATTCTACCATCACCAACATGCACTATTTTGTAATTTTGATGGGGTCAGGGAGTTATACCATCCTCTTAAGGCATTTATTCTGATACATTTATATTAGTTTTGTCTGTGCTGTTTTAATGTCACTATGTGGAACACTTTGGGCCGCATTTATGAATAAGTTAAGTAGAAAACAGGATAATGTTGGTTCCTCCCTCTGCTGCAGGAACCCTCTGTGCAGACCGGACTCAGATGCAGGCTCCTAGGACTGTACTACTCATGGTGAACTCAGATGTCAGGGAGCCCGGGCGTGGTCCTCAACATGTGGCCCTTGACTCTCAGCTCAGGAGCATGCTGCAGTGGGTGGCAGCCTCTATGGCTGACATCCCCCAGATACAGCTCAGTCCTGACAGAGAGCTTCAGCAGGTGATTATACATCTATATCATAATACTAGAAGGTCTCCAAGCGTGTGTGTGTGTGTGTGTGTGTGTGTGTGTGTGTGTGTATCTGCACAGCTCTGAGAAATTGAGACATTTTTAACTGGCCATTTCAGTACCTACAGTTTAGGAGTAGTCCCATTTCCACATTAAATATCTTGGCCAGTTGATAGGACCAGTATTTTGGGAGATATTAGTTATTTTTTA
>JAPTGW010000015.1:20247626-20260927 GCA_029814545.1 Apogonichthyoides opercularis
GATCAAACTCCATAGTTTTTACTGGTGAATCAATGTTGTAGGAGATGACAGTGTTTCCATAGTAACTACGGAGCCTCTGAATGTCCAAATGAGTCATATTTGATGACCATGAAAAGATGAAAAACTGTATTTTACACCAATTATTTACATGTATTGATCAGATTAATAGTTTAGATCAGATGCTTTAGGTCGACAGGTCTTTATGGGTTAAAAATGAGGAAGACATCATTAGTTTGTTCTGTTTGAATAGTTTGTCATGGTTTTTATTTGTTATCCTGTAATTAAGGTTACAAAGGTGACTAAAGTGGTAACTGATGGTTTTAAGTAGTTTTTTCCGTTCTGGACACAGCCACCCACACTGCGTGCGTGACTCTGGGGGTGTGGACGCGCAAAAAGGGGGTGGATCACGTGTTAATGCATTTCAGTAAAGTGCCGCTGAAGCCATAAAGAGTTCGTCTTACCTGTTGTTCACTCAGGTCGATCTGGTTGCGAGTGTCGTCGAAGTCTGTCCAGTCGGTGTGTGTGTGTGTGTGTTTCAGAGAGAGAGGTCCGAGCCGCCCCTCTGATTGGCTACGGAGACGAACGCGCACCGTCAGCCCACCCACCGCTGCTTGTAGGGGACTCTTGAAGACTCAGTTTGCTTCCTTGCATTGAGTTTGGGCTGAACGGCACTCACATAACGCGCACCATGGCAGCTACTCACGGCGAGTATAGAGGCTACCTACGGAACACCGTCGACATGGAGACGGGCCAGCACCGCTTCCACCCCGTACAGAGCTCGGAGCCCACTTACCGGCCTCTCCTATTCGGGACCCTTGTTGTTATGGGATTGCTTCAGGTGGCTTCCAGCGTGGCGATCTTATTGCACCTGACAGGTTATTTGCAAGAGGTAAGCTCGGTCTGACACTATCATGTGGTTTGGGTTGTGATTTCCTTTGCGCACTGAAATACCCTGCAGTGTTATTCAACTTGGTAAGCGTGCGTAAACTTACTTAAAGTTTGGATCCGCGCGTAAATATTTATCCACAATAGTTGCCAACTCTTAATAACATGGCTACAAGACAGTCCGGCAACATTTGCGCAATTTTATAATACCATAAAACGTCAGATAAGTTCGGTTTTCAGAACAACATAAAACTGGCGGGCTGTGTGCTTAGAAGTAGATGCAATCTAAAGAAGAAATAGGAAAAAAAAAACTTAACATTGAGCCAGTTCTGCAGTTTTGTGCGCCAAGGTTTCATGCACTTTTGACTTGTCTTTGAAGGCGCTGCGCCTCTGTGGTACACACTTTAAACACTTCTTCCCTCGCTTATAAAAACACCACGACTGATAGATAGCATCTCACGAAACCCTGATGAAATTTTCCACGCAGATTAGGGATTTCAGCAAGCTGTGATCCAGGGGCTGCAGCACAGCTCAAAGCTCTGCAGATCTGTTTGGAGGTGATAACATCTCAACTTCTCGATAGAGGCTCCGGTGCAGATACAAATGTCAGTCTTGCGAGATGTCTTGTTTGCAAAATACAGATGTTTTCACTTGAGGATCCGAGCCTGCAGTATTTCATGCGTATGTTTACATGCCATCTGGGGGTTAAAGCTATTTGTGATTTATATGTGTCATAACTTATAAACCTTTGAGCGCAAGCAGAGCTGTTTTTATAGAATTTGGTGGCAGAATTTTGGCACAGGTTAAAAAAGACTGTTTTAATTTGTAGTGATAATATCACACTGAGTGTATCTCTGCAAGGTCAATTTCCTTTGTCAAGTTGGACAGTGTCTGTAATCTTGTAAAATAACATTTCTCTGTATTTTGCCATGATTGTTTTTGTTAGGCTTTTTCATGGTGGTTTCAGAGCTGAATAAGTTTCATGTCTTAATCAGCCAAGAAAGAAGACCGCATCTCTGCTGTCAGGATGTGTTAAGTTCACCTGGAGAGCATCTTTCTCCTCCTGTCTGTCTGTCTGTCTCTTTGTGTGTCTGTGTTTGCCTCTTTCACAGTGTTTGTGTGTTAAATTTCTTTGGCTTGTTCTTGGCATAAACACATTGCAGTGCGGTAGTAGCTAGTTATGTACTGGATATACGCCAGAGGAAAAAAGAAAATGAAAAAAGAGGGAGGCAAAAAGAGTAAAACCCCAGTGAGAGGGGAGTATGTTTAATTTGTGATGGCTGGAGTTACAGTTTTGTAATAACAGATGTATGTGGTATGGCTGTCATTAGGTGATGAAAGGAAAGGGATGCAGGTTTAGATCTTTAGTAGTGATTGGATAGTTCTCAAAACAGCCGGCAGCACTTGATGTATTTGGTTCGTCTGTTTTTTGGATTAACACAGCCTAAAGACTAAATCTGATGACAGCTGCATATGCTAGCACTTTTTAGTGTGAGTCAGTAGTTGTGTGCGGACTCGAGTTTGGCATAGGACCATCAGCTCCCCTCAGCACCTGTAGGACTTCCTGGAGATGGAAACACTGAACTGGGATCCTTACTGTGCCGTGCCTACTTTGGAATGTGCTGATCAGAGCATGTGTTAAGATACTGCTTTGAAGTGTCTTGTTATTGTTCTAGATTTGCTTGTGCATCAGTTAGTGCGCATGCATGAATGCCTAATTAATGAGCATATTTTTATTGTATCACCACCGATTGATTCAAAGACAACAGCGTTGCAAATAAGACCCACTGTTCAGACTCAAAATCACTTCATCTTCGGCTGCTGCGGTGGAATGCAGAGTGACATACGGAAAATAACTTAACCCCCACTCCCACACGCACGCACGCCTAAACATCCAAACTTGCTGCTTGTCTTCCTGTAAGTTTTGTGAAACATTCCTCCCACTCACACCTGCCAGGGAGACATTTATAGTAATAGATTGTGCTTTTTTGAAAATATGTATTTATATAGCCTATAATGACCCCTCTAACCTCAGTGTGTCTGTTTGTGTCTCCAGGTAGATTTGCCCACAGCACCACATCGACCCATAGAGGTGAGTTTGACCCCAGCACAACACAATCTCTGACACAAACACAAGTCACTCGTGTGTATATATATATATACATGGTATATAAATTAATCTTTATTTGCTTTATATATAAATTTAAAAATCAGTACACCCCACTCACACACACACATCCACTTAAAAAGACTGATATACACTATATGTATACATGCTCCATTAGACCTGGTTTCTGTTACATTTGCGTTCACTTGTTAATGTAGTGCAAAGACTATACTTATATAAAACCATGTTATTAACATGATTACCAGGATAGTTTTTCTACTGAAATCTATAATATCTAAAAAGAACTAGACCTATGTATATCTTGGCATATACTTATCAAATATTTCCAACAAATTAGGATAAATCTGTTTTTTTTTTTTCATTCAGTGTAATGGCTTGTGTCACTTGGTTGCCTGTCAACAGTGTCATTTTGTTCCTAATGCAACTTTCATTAGAATAAAATATGGATGGGAACCACAGAGTAACTCACAATCTGATATTATTATGGTATGCTGCTCAGATATCTGCAATATTTGATGCATTACAAGTACCATCTGTGAAACATCAAAAAGTCTGTGTGAATAAAGAAGAAAAGCTTGCTCTGAAGGCACAAAAAGCAGGAACATGGATATATTTCACAATGTGGAAAGAAGTGTAGAGTCTTTGCTTAGTGCCTTTGGTGCCAGTACAGCACTATATCATACTGTATTCAATACAATGACAACATAATGTGAATACTTGACAAAATATATTGTGAATACGACTTTAATACCATGAATCATGTCAACAACATGGAGTCAAACAACTCTGATGATCCCACACTCTCCACAACATCATCAGCTACATCCTCTGGTATTGTTTTGATTGAGAGGCCCCAAACAGCCGAAATCTTATACTATGTGTTTAATCAAATTCAATATCAGTTTCATTTGCTCTGATGAACTGTGTCACTTGAAGCAAACTCAGTCAAAAGCAATAGAGCCAACAAAAATGTCTCAGAGTCCAACAATAATTTACTTAAAGAATGTTTTGAAGTCTACAAGGTACTTCCTCCTGTCTGTGTCAGGGGGGAAGTACAGTACATGTAATGACGTGGTTTTGTTTTTAAAGCAGTTAAAGAAGTGAAAATTGGATATAGGTAATCATCTGCAATTTCATACTGACAGTAGTGATGGTTTTTTTCATGGGTGTGTTTTCAGTGCATACCACAGCTTCTGTAAAGCCAGCACCAAACCCTAGGTGGTTACAGAGGCTGGGGAGAGGCCAGACCACAGCAGGAAAAACACCTTTCTACCCCTCATATATGAACAAATACCATAACTTGTCACCTTTTTTCCACTAGGATAACTTTTAACAAGTTTGATTAATTGCTGTTCACAGTTTTAATGTACCAGTTATGAATGAGTCATTCACTGGCGTCAGTGGTTGCAGAGTGTTCCTATAATGATCAGCAGTAGCATTGGGAGATATAAGATGGGAATATTTAACAGCTGCTGTTTTTTTTCATTCATTAAACCATTTTTAAGTTGCCACCCGTTTTTTTGGCAGATTTCATTAAGCGAAAGCAAAAACCATCCAGGAAGCAAAGCAACACAGAATAAAAGGGAATTCTTCTCTTCAGTAGTGTTTGGTTTCCCATAATGCTTTAATTTCCTTTGAAATCATATATTTGTGTTTTCCCTGGGTATCCCTTGTGGAGGACTTACACAAACCACCCACCCTGTCTTGGACTGAAGAGTTTATTGTGTCATTGTGAGCCCTCGGACGTTTCCCATGGACTTAGAGGGAGGCATGCTGGGAGCCTTATGAGGTGTCAGGGTGACGGGTCCTGTTGGACCATACTTGGTTGTGTTTTGGTCAACCCCGAGGCCGCTGCCGCTCTCTGCTAACCGACCAGAGGAGTGTTAAAGGGCAGGACACAGCGGACGGCTGTCAGCTTTGCGGTGTGTCCTCTGATGTGAGACAGGATGTGCAGGCCTGGCCGAATGTGGGTTGGGGCTGTGGTCAGGGGGATATCAGGAGTGGTGAGAACACAGGATCCTCAATCACACATCGCTCACGATCTGAATGTTTACAGTAGAGACTGACCGACGAATTGGCGCCAATGTGAGTTATCGCTATCAGTAGAACTTGTGCTCTAATAGAGGCCAATGGATAATATCAGGCTTCACAAGTCAAATTACTGTTTTTGAAGGAAAATAATAGCTCGGTGTGTAAAAATGGCTCCTTCTGAGATGTTATAGTTTAGGGGGATTTTCAGTTCCAGATAGGACCATGCAATGTGATCATATACTGCATCTACTGTTCACATTGTATTGAAAGTCACCCTCTTTTCAGCCATATTTTTACTATTCTGTTGCTTTATGTTACTCACGGTATGGGTAGAAGTAGGACATTTGTGTTGTAAGATAAATTCTATAGTAGACAGTGAATCTATTATGTTATATACTGTGACAGAAGGTTAGCAATCACATATATATGTTTATGTATATATATTTAAGTATTAATTATTCTGCTTAGATGTTCAGTTCAACATCTCTATAGTTTCTGGTAGAGTAAAGGATAACCAGCATTTTCCCTGTTACATTGGTCTTTAACAGTCAACTTCTAGTTTACAGTCAGTGGAGATCGGTACAATTACGTTAGGATAAGATGTGGCTGAGGCAGTTTGAAACATGGAGAGGTTCTGCCAGGGTGGCCAGGCTTTTGTTCCGTTGTCGCATCTCATAGACCATGCATCAACATAATAGAGACTTTGAATGATGTATGTGGTGCATAGTTAAAGGGTTGAACTAAAGCCTGCATGCACTGTGGTGTTGCAGAACCATGCACATGTAATCAAATCGGCCATAGCTGAATGTATGTTTCCAGGCGGACATTTCTTATTCATGTAGCAACGCCGTCTGGTGCAGAGTGGTTGTCACCATTCTGCTCTTTATTTTCCGCTCAACACTGGAGGCTGCCAAGTTGCTACTACTTTGTTTAAATAATCTTTTCTTTCTGGTTAAAGTAGTATGACGCGGTGTGACCACAAATCAAGATAGAGCCCACAGTGTAGGGCCAATTGGGAGAGCGTTCACAATTACTTTGTAGCCTTGGCAAGACGTTGTTTACCCATGTCTAGTTCCTAGACACTGCCCCATAAACATGTTTGTGCAGTAAATTGTTTTTGGACGACAGAGAGTGCTAATCTTAGTTTGAGAGTCGTGCAAATTTGTCTGGATTCAGGCTGTGAATAAATACTTCTCAGTAATATTAGCACAGCACAGGTGCACGTTGCAAAACCTTGCTAATGACGGTACTGTCTCGGTAGTTGAGTTCATTTGGAATATGTGGCAGTGTTTGCTTTAAGATGCGCCGTGTGTGGTTTTTAAGTTGAAGTGTCCGTGTCAACATTTTCCTTTTCACTTTGTCTTTTTTTAGTTGTTGATTCAGTTAGAGATGAGATGATGCCACCAGCATACCTGAGAATTTAGCTCAGAGGAACAAGTTAAAACTCCTTCAGATGCAATAAAAACACTAAGAATAAAATAATAAAATGAGACTTAATATTCTTTCCACTGACATTTGACGGATACTCATAATTACAGTCATTCTCATAAATCTGCTGAAGTATGAGTGCACAACTATCAGACTCATGCTGTACTCATGTCATCAGTAGTTGCATCCATATTTGCCTCTGAGCCAGATTTTCTTTAAAACAAAAGTCATGTATTCCTTAAATAAAATCTCTTTTACGAGTCTGTTTGGTGGAGGCAGAGGTAAAGTCAGAAAACATAACATTCCTGGTATCTTCATCTCATGCCAGATGTGTAACAGAGTTGGCAGCTCCGGCACAGTAACTGTTTACTTGCTTGGAAACCATGTTTTCCTTGAGTGTATATATGCTCCAATCTGCCTGAGGAGGATGGCCCACCTCAGAGTGGGGACAGTGACGTCATCAGTCTTGAATAGAATCATCACTCAAAGCTGAATTCCTTCCAAGTATTTGTGCCAAATCTGTGAGAAGTGCAATCTATCTGAAAGGTTACACGGACCAGGAGGCCTCGCTGTCACTGCCTACGGCCCCAAGTAACCACGGCTGTAATGAGAAGTGAGCAAGAAAGCCAAAAGGGATAAATAATACACACAGGCATGCAGTCTATACGCTCACACACTTACTGTCTGCAGATACACAATTCAATAGAACAGTCACTTAAAGAGACAGGATATCAAAGCTGTGGTAAAGTATGTCAAAATCATATTGTCGCTGTGAAAAAGAGTAATTTGTGGGAGTTGTTGATCAGTCCGTCCTGTGGTGGATACATTTCAAACCAGGAAAGTTCTCAGAGTACCATGATCTGCAAACACAGGTCATACACATGAAGCGTATTCATCTTTCGTCTGTCATTCAGTATTATTGTAAAACAAATGTTGTTGTTTTTCTGCAGGAGGTGCAGACAGAGCCTGTGGTAAATGCACTGAGAGACACAAGGAAAAACAGACGGTGCAAAAAAGAAAGCCTGCCATCTGCTCATCTACCAATCAGAGCGCATCAGGAGTACTCTAAGAGTAAGTCCAGTTTGTCATGTCTTAAATACTCACACTGGGGACAGTTGTACTTCAACTGTTCAGATTCAGACAACTTTACTGAACCAGGAAAAATCCAAGGTTACAGATTAACATACGAGTCAGTAAGAGCAATAATGATATGGGAAGTAGAAGAAGTAATATTAATAAGTAAGTAGAAAAGTATGAAGAGAATGTTAGTCTTTTAAAATGACTATTGTGAGTACTGTGTAACTAAGTGAAGTACTTTGTGCCTGAGTCTTTATTGAACGTATGCATTTACTTGATACTGTGCACTAATAAGACTAATGTTAAAGGTTCAACATGTAACATTATGTGCTTACATGAAGTCTGTGTTGCACTGACATTGTTCTGATATGAGCTAAATCCATATCTCAACAGTAACAATAGTTTATGTTAGTGATATGCATGAGAATGTAGAAATGAGCTTAAGGATTTTCACAGAAAAATGACCACAGTCCTTTCCATATAAATGAGTGCACATGGATGTAGTCAACTAGGTCAGTCTTAGGTTAGAAAGAATGTTTGTTAATGTTAACAAATGATCAATTTCTAGCACAAAAACAGACTCCAACACAAACTCCACATAAGATTAGAAACACACAAAATATTGACATTTCAGGTACCATTGCTAGAATCTGTCACATTTAGGCTATGTTCAGACAAGAGGTCTTAATGCAAAATTTGGATTTTTGGAGGAAATCAGATTTTTTTTGTGTGTGTGCTCGTTCATATTACACATTAAATGTGACTTCTATTAATTTTGAGTATGAACTGAAAGCAACCCTGAAATGACCTACATGCACAAAAGAGGTCCTGACATAATGCGTGTTTACGGAAGTAAGTATGTTTTTCCTGCCGCTCCTCCTCCTGGGCCACAGAATTGTGATGTTTGTCGCATTGCAATGACATAAAGGTCGTAAAAATCCGACCTGCGATCAAGCTGAAGTCGCATTACAAAATATCAGATACATATAGGATTTAGGACCACATATGAAAGTGGCCCGGGCCAAACTGTCATTAACAGATCAGATACAGGTCACATATGGGCAAAAAAATGGGATTTGGGCCATATTTGCCTGCAGTCTGAACGTAGCCTTAGATTCAAGGGTAAACTAGGTCAAATGTAATATGATCAATATATCAATATAATATGATCAACACCCATGACCTGACAATTCTAAACAAAATAACTGATGGACGCATTAACCCAAACTTCTGCTTCCATTACTCTTATTGCCATGCAGAGGGTGAGCCGACAGCCATCACCATCGACTGGGATGAGGTGCATGGATATCGTCACAGGATGGACTACCACAAAGGGAAGCTGCTTGTGATGGAGTCTGGTTTCTACTATGTTTATGCCAAGACCTGCTTCCGCTACTATCAGTACTTACCAGAGGACAGCAGTCAGACGGGGGTCCCGAGCGTGGATGTTAGCAATACTCAGCTCATCCAGTACGTCTACCAAGAGAGCATCAAACACAACAGCAAGGCTGTACTGCTGATGAAGACAGGCAGCACCATGCGCTGGAGCAACATGAGCTATAACATGTACTGTGCCCAGCAGGGCCGAGGGGTCCGGCTAGAGGAGGGAGACGCCTTGTATGTTAACGTGTCCAATGCTTGGTTGCTGGACCCAGAGGGAGAAGGGACGTATTTTGGGGCCATAAAGTCGGGTAACTGAGATATAAACGTGGGGAGCGGACATGCTACTGAACATTTGATTGCCAAAGAACCACTGTTAGTGATGTTTTTTTATGTTGATTTGTCAAAAAAGTGTTTTTGTTTAGATGCATTGTTTGTTTATCCTTTTTTTACTCTTTTCTTCATGAAATAGCCATGGGATCTGTAAGAAAAAGAGAATAGAAAGAAAGGGAATAGGTTGTCATCTTTGATAAACTTGTTTTGGCACCAAGCCCTCTCAAAAAAAAAAATCACAAAACACACAACTGGGCTTAACGAAACTCTCAACTTTATCCAAAATAGCACTGGATTTTTTCTTAGGTATTGTGGTTTACATGGGAAATACTCATTACATTCTCTTCAGATTACAACATTTGTAGGTTTAAGCATTGACATGTGTGTATGCACTAATTAAACAAACCACAAGGAAGCAACGAAGGAAGTAAATGTTGGCAAGAAGTGAATTGTGAAAGGATTTATCATTGGTGAATATTAGAAATGTTTGCACAGAACATTTCAGCTGATAGAGCATCTGCTTACACTTAGCAGATTGTAACCGAATAAAAATAACAAGACCTGTCTGTGACCCACAGCAGTGCATGCACAAATGTTTTCTTGAGAGGTTGTGTAAGTGTGAACAAGGCAGGCAATGAGGCGTCCTAGCAGTAAGTAACTCATCGGTATAATTTGCAATAAGCAGTTAAATTTTGATTTATTTCACCCTCAAAATCTCTGAGGCACCATTCGAATCTAAGACCACGAAAGATTTTGACTTTGACGTTTGTTTAAGCAATACTAGTAGTCTAAAAAAGGTGGTTGTGTGTGCATTGCCAAAGACTCCTTTGTTATCCAGTTGTCTGTCTTTGAAATTAGTGAGATTTAAGAGTGGCCTGCTTCACTGAAGCCAATAACATGACAATGTCATTTTAAACTAAGGATAAAATGACATCAGTTTAATGTTCATGACAATCAACAAGCAATGCAGATAGCTGGACTGTCTGACCAATAATGACATAAATAGACTTGTCTTCTTTAACTAGATGAATCAAATTGAGTTTGATTCATCATTAACTTAAGTTTTTTTTTTCATTTGGCTCGTCAGTGAGGTAAATGGGAATATGCACTAAATATTTATTTATTAGCTATAGAAGTACAGAGACAGGTCATTGTTAAAGTGACCTTTCGGCTGTAAAAAATCATTTATATTTTATGTCTGTATGACATTCATTACGCAGCACTTAGAGGAAATATTAGACACGCTTTTTGTTATTAAAACACAGGGGCTTCATTTTTAATTCCATATTTATGTATCTTGATTTTGACGATTCTGTGTGCACTTGCCTAGCCAAAAGCAATATGGATATATTGTTTCATCTACAAAAGTGTAGAATACCTGTAAGATCTTCATCTGATTTCATCTGATAGATTTTTTCCATTCAGTGTTCTTTTATTTATGTTTGTGTATGTTTTAATAAAAAAACTACTTTTGTAACAGTGTTTCATGTGTACTGATATTACCTGATACAGGCTGGAGGATTAAACTTCACAGGGTTAGATCACAGCGTAACCTGATAAACAGGCCACCCTGACTGTAATATTATGGTGATGTGCAATTCGATAATGTTCACAATATTTGGAAAATTCAACGGCATTATGACCAGAGAGTGAAGTCATGCTGTTCCTTTACCCCACTGCAGCGCTGGTCAGAGCGGCCCACCATCTCATTACAGAGATAGGTTGTATAGAGAAACCGCCCACTGCTGCTGTAGCACTGTTAACTCACAGCAGACGTTTGGACCACAGCACACAGCGACCTGCAGAATAAACAAGAAACAGACTGCATGGGATGGGAATAATGATGAGAATTTCATTACTTCAATGTAATATGTATAAGACGTTTTGATTACTGTGGTGATGTGTCTCCCATGAAGCCCCCACAGCATGTGCGAGAGAAACTTTTTTAATGTTAGAACTGAGGCCAAACAATCCCTCTATTGTCTGTACTTGGGCGTTCACCAGCATATGGCCAGAGAATGGCTGGGGCTCACACGTTTGTGCTGTACGCCGGGACCTCACACGGCTTTCAGCTCATTGTTCAAAGAGTTTGAAATAAAATCTGGGGTTTGAGGAAAGTGCATACGGAGATGATTAGTTTTCAAGTTTTGACATGATTTTCAGTGCCAGATTTTTTTGTAATGTACAGAAAATATTTCGCCTGTTACGAAATATCTTACAAGCATCAATGACAATAGTACTAAAATGTTAGTACTTCAAACATGGTCTTTTAGGGACATGTTTAACACAAACGCCAGACACTGGTGTCCATAGGGCTACTCTGTTTCACATTGAAATAGTTTTAGCTGTAAGTGTAAACACTGGACTTCCACTCTTTTGAAGTGACTCAATTTCTCAAGTCTTGGCACCAAATCCAAACCATTAAAATGTGTTGTGTCAGTAAACACTATGGAAAGCTTGGCACCCGCTATATCCCCACACTGAATGCATACATATTCTCCCACGAACGTGCACTCAACACATTTACGCTTGTCCATATAGAGTACAAAGCATTTTACTTGCTCGCTCTACTCGGTGGTTCATAAAATAGGCCCATTTGGCAGAAGTGGAGAACTTACCAGCTTATTTTATTACTCACATATGTAAAAACACAAGGGGCTATGGCAATGAAAAGAAATGAGCCAATCCATGTCAAAGTAGGTATGGATTTTAACATCAAAGGGAATGAAATAGATTGCTGACTTGTATTTTTTTCCCCTCCCGTTCACAGGTCTTCAGACGTTCCACAATGAACGTATGTCGGTTTTTACTCATGTCTTCTACTTATTCCAGTTTTTCCAGTTTAATGATGTTGCATCTCCCCAGACATTATTTCAGCGTCCTCTCCCTGTGGCTCAGCTTAGAGGTGGAGCTGTAGATTCAGAAAAACAAAGTCATGTTTTGGAAAATATATCAGGGTGTTTTTCCCCAATAAGCAGCACCAGCGGCATCAATATAGAAGTTAATGCTATTAGCAAACTATGGGTGCTTAGCTTTATGAGACTTTGTGGTTTGGAGGAAATGGAGCCATGAGAAGTGTGTTTTACAGAGCAGCTGGAGGCCGTTATTATGAGCAGTCAGATTGCTTAGTGCTTCACACGCTTGCAAAGATTTAAATATCCACACACTCACTATCAATGTATGTATTTGTGCCCACACATATCAACAAACACACTTACGGGCAAAACTAGCTAACGCGCATGCACACACACTCCTCTGCTGAGTCAGCTCAGCTAAGTATTTTCACAAGCTGGGCCCTCGCCCTTTGTCTTCACCCCAATATAGCTCCTATGTTTCAGGCTTTTGATGTCTGACGTTTTTACCACTTGGCTAATGCTAACATTAGTGTTATTAAAACAATAACAGAGTGAGATTTACAGGCTGTACTGCAGACGTATGGGCGTGAGATAGCAGGAGGGTTATTACTGTAACCAGGCCGTGTCATCTCCTGCATGAGCTGTCGGCAAAGTGTGTGTGTCAGACTGTCTATGTCTGAAAAATTGTAAGCCATTAGCCAGTTTTAAGTATTTAATCAAATGACATGGCTGCAAATTAATAAGACAACAATTTGGCGTTGTTTTTATGTCAAGCTCCATAGGTGGATTAAACTCTTGTTACCTTTTATTACAAAAGGAAATGTATATATCAGCTTTAACTCATTGCAAACAAAACTTTTCTTACTCTTATATTGACCCTCCGACCTTATACTTGCCCTTTTTGGTCTTCAGCACCATGGATAGCACATGTAAAATATCAATCAGTCACAACATTTTAGATTAAACACAAAGGAACATGGCTGGACATTGAAAGCAGAATTTCTCTCAATACACTGTGATGTATTGTCATATTTGTTGAATTTTAAGTAGACTAGTGTAATAGTGGCTTCCCTGCATAAAAAAATAGAAATATTGAATCCTCTAATGAATGGGTTAATCTAAATTGCCCATAGGTGTGAATGTGAGAGTGATTGTTTGTCTCTATATGTTCAGCCCTGCGATGA
>JAPTGW010000015.1:20308629-20330974 GCA_029814545.1 Apogonichthyoides opercularis
GTGTGTGTGTGTGTGTGTGTGTGTGTGTGTGTGTGTGTGTGTGTGTGTGCACGTGCGTGTGCATGTGCATATGTGTATATATTTCTAGCAATATCCAATAATGAAATGTGATTTTCCATGTATAGTGCGAGCTGTAGATTTTGGATTGTGTATCTTCTTCTGTAGGATTATACCTGAAACGTCTGATAAAACTTAAAACTCAGTGATCCCTTATAGTCCCCTGAGGTCTGTTGTGAAGATCACATTTCTATGGTTTCTCCCTAACATTGTATTTTTCGAGTCTGTGCTGAAAATCCATAGCACTGACTTAAAAAGAAGTAGCAATATTAAATATCTTGAAATGTTTATAATTGGTAACTCACAGGTTCGCCTGGTTGTCCTCTTGGGCCCACAGGTCCATCAGATCCCTAAAATAATAAAGAAGAAAACAGATTCAACTCATAATTCTTATGCACCACTCTAAATCAACCTCAGGCATGGACACATTTATATCCACATAGACATAATCTGGGAAAATAGCTCATTAAAGAAATTCACTGCCTGACAGATAAGGCTCAACTATCTCAGAGCAAAGACTAATAGACTTTTCTCTCCAAATTCACCTACCAGCTTGTATGAATGATACAATCTTGACAGAGCTTCTATATTTCATATTTTCCATTCTATGTCAGTGGTGCATTGCACAGCTTTCATGTCTTTTACAAACCTTGATACTGTATGAGCTCAGGCCAGCAGAGCAGAATTAAAAATTCAGGAGTTTATGACTTCATTTCTGGAAAAACCTGCTTTGATCTGTGGTGCTTTTCTATCTACTAAATGGTTTGTAGAATTGATCCATTGATCTAAAAAGGACCTCCTATTCAATTTTGCATGATGGGAAAATGAGCAAAAGCAAAGCATTGCTACATTTTTTTATATTATTTTATTTTTTTAAGGTTTGTTGCAAGTACATTTTGAAAAGTATTGTGCACTCACCTTTTCTCCTGGTTCTCCAACAGGCCCATATGGACCAGGCTTTCCTCTGTCCCCCTACAAGATAAAAGCATTAGCTACAAGCCTCAAGATATTTAAGACTATTCTGTTTATAGCTTAGTAGAAACAAGCAGATGCTTTTTAGTGTACCCTGTCATCACAGAAATCGCAACAATCATCATAATCATAATATGCAAATAAACATCTGCCATATGATGTGTAAGGTATTCATGCATAATGTGTTAGAGTGTAGTGTGAATGACTTAATAAAAACAGTGACATGATGTCGAGTTACTAAATCAACTCACTCTGTGTCCCTTGTTTCCCGGGAGACCTGGCAGGCCATCAAAGCCCCTGTCACCCTAAGAAGTAATAGAGAAGCAAGTGCATTAAACCCTGAAACTCACACACATACGGTAATGTGTAAACATTAGCAGAATTGTACTAAAAGTCTCCCCTGGCAGAGCTTCCCATCTGCTCTAAGTGTGTAGCAAGGAGAGGGAGCTTTCAGATTAGCTGTAGGTCTGCTAAAATGCTGCTTTGACTGATAAAGACTCTGCTGTTCTGTCAGGCCCAGCATCAGGGGAGCCTTATTTATTTACTAAGCTCTTCCTGCAGCTGTTAAGTATTGAGTTGTCTCTTTGTCAATACATATAATAAGCTGTGGGCTGCTAGATACCTAAAGGCTGACACTTGCAAGTGGTGGAAGGCCTTGGTTCCCTAAATATGTGGTATTGTAGTGTTCATCAAAACAGGAAATGTGATGTTCTAACAAATAGTTTGCAAATAATGCTGGAATAAAACTTTTGTGGGTTCACAGTGAAGCCTGTTTTGGCAAAATCATCACTACTGCAATGCAGTGCTTACCTTGGAACCTGTTTCACCTGGAGCCCCACGACCTCCATCTACTCCCGCACGCCCCTGACAGATACACAGTCCAGTTTTAAAAAATGTTCTCTTTAATAGTACATCAGGTACAGTATGCTTTTAACACAAGGTGCAAATATCCAGTGTGGAAATCAGTTCTATTCAAGATAACTCACCCTCTTTCCTAGTTTTCCATTAAGACCTGGAGGGCCTGGCAATCCACGCATCCCCTATATACAAAAGGAAGAATGCAAGACAAATGGGAGAAAGGTGTAAAAAGGATGGCAAGAGGACACACAGAAATCAATAGTGCAACAAGGAAAATAATGGTATGTTAGATGCTAGTAAAAAATAATCTCTAGTCCTACAGCAGGGCCACTCTCTCCCCTGTCTCCCTTAATCCCGGCATTGCCTGGAACACCCTGCAAAATAAGAGAAAGGTTTATGTTATATGTGAGAGCAAATTTCACAAGCACCTGCACCAAATTGTACACACACTAAACATGCATAATGATGAGGTTAGATGGGATGGAGAGTGGATCGTTTCCATCAGACAGAAAGTAAAATGAGGGTTAAAGGTTGGAGGAGCCCTTGAGGTGTGATGCTAATTTGGACGAGGTCACAGGAGTATCTTACCAGTGGGCCTGGGCGGCCTGTAAGGCCCAAAGGTCCTGGTGGTCCCTTCAGTGACAGCTAGAAGAAAAATACTGATGGTTTATGCATACCACACACTGCATTACTGATTATCAATATGAGATGAAACACTTGTCATATACAATATAAAATATAATTTACAAGAGTAATTGCTGTTATAGTATGACATGTTAATGCCAAATTGTTCCAAAATGTTTCTGCATAGTATACCTTGGTCTGCTGCAGGATAGCTTGGGCTTGTGCTTCCTGTGGAGACACCACTGGCCCCTTCTGGGAATCACCTCCATACTGGAACTGGAGGCAATGGAAAGGAGAGGTCAGTTCTCCAAATGTAAATAAAGTTAAGGCACACAGCTCCCCCTTGTGGTCATGTCACTTCACTGCACTGAAAAGTAGTACATGAGTATGTCTTCTGAGTGTGAGTGGGAGGTTTAAGCTCTTACTGGTAGCATTAGCAAGGTTCCTGGAGGACCTGGAATCCCATCAACCCCAGGAAGGCCAGGGCGTCCTGGGGGACCCTTAAGAGATATCAAAAGAAAAATTATGTGTGTTTATGGAAATGAGAGGGGGGTGGGAAAGTGGGGGCTTGCATATTAACAAGCCATTTAATAATAACTCAAATAATAAGAAATAATAATAATACATGAATACATTTTAATGGATCACTGGGCAAGATTGGGGGATTTAATGAGAGAGACTATTAAAAATTAAGCTTTCTTAATGTATAGTCACTTGTAACTAATTTAGCCAAAGATGAGCCCTTCCTATCTACTAGAGTGGATCCTTATACAGTTGTTTACAGATGTGTATACAGAAGCCCAGAACAAACAACCCAATTGCTCGTTTTAACTGGGACATAGCACCACCATCATTTCTTTACATGCTTGAAAAAGAGGGAGTGAAGGAGCAGTATTCAGTTGATTCCAATATGTAGCCTTACTGTTATATGTCACTACATCCTACAGATCACACCTTTAAAACATTTGCATTTTTTTTTTTTTAAGTTAGCTGTTACAAAAAACATATATAATTAATTTCTGAAACAAGTGAAAACAGCTCTGGAGATATGTGTTTAGTATAGTTGCACCAATGTATATTCGATTCACACAAAAACCTACAAAATAAAAATGATTCATAGACAGTATAGGTCAGTTATTGACTCTTTCAAGTGCTTTTATTGTAAGTGCTTTAAGTGTCCATGCAGTGGGCTGAACAAGGGCATTGCTCATCCTCTACAAAAGAAGCCTCTGACTTTACCAAAACAGTATTGTCAATGTTAGTATTTCAGGACTCAAAGTATACTGTATTATTCCATTCCTCACATTGTTGAACATATAACTTTATTTTTATGCTTTCAAACCATAGTGGTCTGCATGAGCTGCAATCAACATTCTTTAAAACATGGTAAAAATGGTCCACATCATCAAATCTGAGAGAAAAGCATCTCACTGTTGCAATGAATCATCTAAATATCTCATATTATCCCACCCCAAGACACACAATAAATAAAAATAGGTCATGTGTGAGTCAACATCCATCCAGCAAGTTTCAGTTCATTGAACCAGGTTATTGTGATCCCCTGTATGTGTGTTAATCCGAGGTCACAGGTGATCCTGCAGCATTGTCCCTCAAGTGAAGGGATTAGACTGAGGTTTGCACAATACACCGGACATTCAGTGAATGAGCCCACACTCACCAGTTCACCAGGATCACCTCTTGGTCCTGGAGGGCCTGTGGGTCCAGCTGGGCCAGGAAGCCCCTGTGATGAAAACAATAACAGCTCCCAAATTACCATGATATCATTCCTGTTGTGTTACATTATATTACTTCTGCTTATGAGATAACAATTAAGAAGACACAGTATTTCTTTTTTTCTGTCAGATACGAGCAGGCTTACCTCTGGTCCTGGTGGACCTGGGGATCCTTCAACCAATGTACCCTAGAAGTAAGCACAGATATAAGTAAAGCTATATTTGGAGAATCCCAATGTTCATAGACCATTTATTACTGCAAATGCCTCTAGGACCCAACCGGTTCAATAATGGCTGGCTCTCCCTTCTGGCCTTTTTCTGCTCTGAGGCTTGCCTGAGGAGGAGAAACAGATAAAGTAAAGTGGATTGTTAGAAATCACTTGACACAGGCGATTGAAGACATAACCATGCACTTGATGTATGAATTCACTTTGAGAATTACCTCTATGTTCCATGTCTGTTCTCTTTCTCGCTCTGCAAAGTCATAGCCATCCTCATATATCTCATACTCTTCATACTCTGACTCTGTGTCATTCTTATAATCTTCATATTCAAGAATCTGTTAAGCAATAAAAATCCTTTATTGTCTAGTGAATTACTAAAGTAACCTCAGTGCAAAGGGGAAGACATTTTTTGTATTTGCATTTAACCTACCTCATAGTCAGTAACATTTGGGCCCACTGTTACCGTGGAAACTGAGAGATCATCATAAAGGTCTCTGTAAATGTCATCCTCGTGCTCTTCTAGTACTGGCTTCTTCACTGGCTTGTCCTTCTGCAGGTCAACACATGAACGTCAATGAGTCACAGCATAAATATAGAAGTGGCATTGAGCAGTTCTCATTGGGTCAGTTTATATATAAACGTTAGCAAAACAGGTACATTTTGTGGACATGTGTTGGTTATGTGGGATACAGATTGAAAGGTATGCAGTTAATGAGAATGCTGGAGTGTAATTAGCTGATGGACTACATCAGATTCATGTGACAGCAGGGCAGCAACTGAAACAGCTACAGAAACAGCGTGAGCATGAAAATTAGTTTGCTAAGCAAATTAGCTTAAACAAACATGAAGAAGACATACAGAGTACTATGTATTGGAAGTTAGAAGAGCTTTCAATATTAAATATGATAAACAGATATTGTGGCATATTTTGTCTGCAATATTTGAAATTAATTATTAGAGTATCAAAGCACATTATCCATTTGGAATTAATTATAAATGCAGTATTCATTTGTATGCATGTAGAGTACTACAGCAGAACAAACCAACATTGCAACACTGAAAGAACAATTGTAGCATTTATCATTTTTCATATCAAGTGTGTGTTCCATGTTTTCTGGTAGGGGTGTAGAAGAGGCAATGATTAGGTTGGTGCTTGTTAGTGGTGGTGGTGGTAAGCAGTTGGATAGGGTGATAAGAGGCACTCTCTATTGTTAGGAAGTATTAGGGGAGTGACTGGTTAGAACTGCAAATGGCAGGAAGGATTAGGGTGAGGAGTATCTACAGGTACACGTGTCTACCTCTTCAGTAACCTCTGATTCAGGCAATGCCCTAGGTCCTACAGTGGGAGCCGCAGTTACAGAGTCAGGTTCATGTGTGGGCATCTCCATGAGGGTCTTGTCGAATAATTCGAAGGGAATGTCACTTTCTAGGGTGCTCTTAATTTCTGGCAGCTCTGTAGGATGAAAGGGTTCTTGGGATAGATACTCGGGCTGTGTTGTGGACACGCTGAGGAAGCCATCCTCAAGACCCTCTTCTTCATGTTTTTTCTTCCTGGATTCCTTCTTTCCCTTGCCTTTGCGTTTTCCTTTGTCTTTTGAGCCCTTGTCCCTCTTCTTTTTGTTCTTTTTGCCTTTCCTGTCCTTTTTAGAGTGCTTTTTTGGTTCATCTGGATGGTTCTTTTGCATCAAGACATCAGACCCAAGTTGGATGTTCTTTTATTAAGAGGGCGAATGTAAGATGAGAAAAAAGGTGGAGGACAGAGAAAAAAAGAAAATCACTGTTGAGTATAACGATACAACACAGGAAATAGCTAGGAACAGTAAAAGTAGAGCAATGCATAAAATCCCATGATAGAGTCCCGCTGAGATTGTATAAACATAAAACAAAATGAGAAAATGAAGAAAGGACTGTATGTAGTTCTTCTTACTTTCTGTAACTGAAAGCAGACGACACATTGTTTAGTGAGGTCACCTTGCCTGTGCTTCTTCAGAATTACTAATTTTTATGGTGCTTTGGTAAGTGAGCAAATATGCTTTGTCTTATTCTCAGTGTGAGATTCATAGCATGTCAATGATATGACTAGCCAGCGCCTGAAAATGACGCCAAAGCCCCAGTCTGTGTAAATCTTGAGTGATTTGGTTTAGATCCTCTTGTAAACAAGGTCAGCATACAAGGGAAAATGATGGGAAGTAGGTCAGTGGGGTGACAGATGTTGACATGTTCTGGCTTCAGAGCACATTGCTCAGCTGTTGTTCAATACAGCCTAACTAGATCAGAATGGCTTCACACTGCCATTAATGAACCATCCCAGGAGCATTACCATTGACTAGGCTCACACAGCTGCATGCAGATGTGCTATAATTCTCTGGCGTCTCCCTTTTCCTTATCTTTGTCATGCACACAACACCAAAGAAAAATATACAGTAATTTATGCCCCTGATTGAGCCCATTTTTATGTATGCCTGGAGGAAGGGAAGATGCATTATGTCAGGTTGCAGCGATGCTTAAGGCTTGTGACTATGTGTGCATGTGCATTTGTGTGTGTGCATGGATGTATGTGTAAGTAAGCCCCTTGCCAAAGTAATATCAGCCTTAAGAATGCTCCCCTGCTAACTGCATTTGAAAGAAGATGTACATATTACTCAATGACTGATGGCTTTTATGGCTTATTCAGTCATTATTTATCAAGTGTCGTTTTAATATTCAGTATGCTTACACTATAGTCAGATTATTTTAATAAAATATTTCTAGAGTTTGGAGGATGGTCTAGACAACATACCAGTTTTGATAATCCTGTTTTTTTCCTTCACTGGATCATACCTGCAAGCCCATTTAAACCCATTTTAGCCCATTTCAGATGGTACTGATATTGATTCAGCACAAGTGGTAAAAATAGTTGCTCATCATATTTCTTACTTTGTTATAAGTCTCTACAAAGGAAACATGACAAACACAATTCAACAAAACAAAATAAAATAACAAATAACGGTTTGTAAATTATTGTAGCAAACTAAGGTTTTGCTCCATGTTATCATAGTCAAATAGACATCCAAAGTTGCTGGGTGTCGATAGGAGACATTGTCTCATGTTGCTGTCATTACTAACCTCCTGCAGGTCCAGGGCTTGGATATTGTAGAGCAAAGGAGAGTCACAGTCTGGTATGTATTTTGCACAGTAGTTGGCAGCAGCATGGGGGTCTTCCAGAATCAGCAGCTGCTGAATATCTCCCTGTAACAAAGCAAGAAACAAACAGAAAAATAGAAAATTTATAAAGGTATACAGACAAAACAGCATATTCTTACTCCATCACTGACAGTGACAAGCAGTAGCAACTGCAGGACGATAAAAAATGACTGCATGGAATGGAAGACTGAACTTGCAACACAACAAAACACCAGACGAGAAAAACAAAACTGGCTGCATACCTACATGCAAGGCAGTAACAGTAGTACATTAACTGCTAAGGTCGGTTAAGTTACTCCTGACTATCGCTACTGACTTCCCATCACTCCAGAAGAGTGTATGCACAAAACAGTCAAGCAGTTCTTTCTCACCCCCATGTCAGGACCATTAACTTCCCATTCCACCATGAAAGCATATACTCACTGTATAAAAACACACACAGTTCTGCTAGACCCTGCAGCAATGAGCCCAGAGTCTGTGTTTGCTTTAGTGACCTGACATTTGGCACCAAACCTCTCTTTGCATAAGTGTCACATCATTACATAGACAGCATATGAACAGTAGCGTTTAGATATTTGTCTAATGTATGTCTTCAAAAACGAATTAAACAAAATTTGGAATTTAGTCATTTATTTTAAAAAAATACATTTTAAAAAAAATTTCAACATATTTCTAAATTACATGCAAAAATTTCAAATGCTGTATATATATGAAATTTCATTTATTATGCTCTCTGGATACATTTTAAGGGTATTGCACTGTGCATTTAATTTTGTAACTTTATGTCAATTTATGTTCTTTGTTTTTATTTATTTATGCATTTACTTTCTCCTCTCTGTAAACCTTGATAGATGAGATGTGGGGTTTGGGGGTTGAGACTGGGGTTACTATAGTTCATATTGTATGTCTATGTTCACTTTGTATCTATGTACTGTGATTCTAACATTCGAAATTTAAATAAATATATGTCTAAAAAAAAGACTGCAATATTAACGAATCAATTCTGGCACTAACCAAACTGATGGGCTTTTGTCATTTTTTACACTTCTAGGTCTGATGATTAAAATGGAAGTATATCTACAGCATGAAGAGATAGTGTAAATAACTGTGAGCTGCAGCTTTAATTCTTTCTGAGTCACAAGTCAGAAAGTAATTTAATATAAACAACATGCAGGCAGCCCCATGGCACAGTGTTTGACAAGGTTCAGATTACACTTGTGATATGAATCTAAGTAACTGACAGTCTGTTGCAAACATATTGCTAGGTGAAATGTTATCCAGGGACAGCTGGGCAGCCATTTGTGATAAATTAAGTCAGATTAACTGCTTGATGTTGTGGTAATTACAGTCCCATTGTAATCTTTTTAATTATGCTTTAGTGGCCAGAGGTGAAATAAATCAAAACATATCACTTCCCTTTTATCTACCATGAGCTCGTCTAATACCAAAATCAAACACTATCTGTAATGTATGTCCACACAATCCTTGAGTCTGAATCTCTACACGTAAAAATTTTGGTCACTTTTTCTTTAATACTTCACACATGCAGAGCAACCATTTGTCCCTTTTTTTGTCCCATTTGGCCAACAGCCAGTGTCAGGCAAAGGAAATTATTGCACTCTAAGGTGAGTGAAAAAGAAAGAATGAAAAAAGAGAGAAAGAAAGAGAGGTGACAGGCAGGTAATCCAATCTAATCCCATCTCAATGTAATGATCAAAGGCAACACTTTCACCCAGAAGTTTTCCTGTTTTCTTGCCCAGCAGGGACTGTCTTTTCTAAAAACACACAGCAAGAAGCGTATCACCAAAAAACATGTGTGCTGCCATTTTTTATTAGTGCCAGAGAGGGACATGTGAGAGTGTAGTGAAAAGGGACACTTCTCAAATGAGTCCACAAAATTCCTGAAGCTCGATAAATAGCCATCACAAGTTCATACATGACAGTGTTTTCATTTATTTTCTTTCAAGATTACCTCTGTACTTTACCCTAATGTCTCAATAAGGTTTAAGATGTCAGCTTGCCAACAGTCAGACTGCTTTACCAAATCAAAGGAAACTGGGTTTTGTTACAGGCTCTGTCCACTCATTTGAAGTGCCTTTATCAGATCTTACATTCTCGCATTATTCAACCTTGTGTGGGTGAAAGAGCAACCAAAAAGTAATAACTAAATAAGTATAAAGCAAACATACTTGTCTTATTGAAACCGTATTCTGATGATTTTCATTACATTCACTGACTAACACAAAACATCTGACCATCATCAGACAAAATAATTACTGGGGCAAAATATGACCTCAACAGATCTTGACCAATTTAATGTTCTTTTCCGATATGTGTGGTACATTGGTGGCATTGCCAACCATACCCTTTAATGACATGCTTGATAAGTAATGGGTTCAACATCCCTTTAACAATAAGCAGAGAGACAGAGACAAAGAATCTGACAAATAACAAATAAACTGTGGGCTGGATTTTATCTACGCAGTGAGCATGATGGAGGCATATACAAGGAACACACAGCGGCCAAGATAGAGCACAACCACATTTGTGGACAGTCTTAAGTTTGTTTTACTGTATATGTATGCACAATGTTGAGTTTGAAAACTAAACTTCCAAAGTCATTTGTAGGCAATCTGGAAGCAATAGAGACATTAGTGGCTGACCACGGTCCCATTGCTCCCACGCTGTGCTCCCACGCTGGGAGAACTGGGCCAGAACTCTGGCCTCCTCTCTCAAAACCAGGGCCTGGGAACAGAGCCCCAGAGGTCAGCCTGCTTAATCTCTCCTCCCCTGGTACCAGTCTCACTTAAGGTACAGAATACATGAGTAACTTTTAAATATGCATAGCATATCTAAAAAATTATGTCTCTTAAATAAATGTTAGCTTTAATGACTGTGATCACAACAACACCTAAAAGCTAACAGAATGGACTAAAAGATAATGCTCATCAATAAATACTCTGAGTGACATTAATTATCACCATTAATACTGTATCATCATACAAATTGTTCACACTGAATGATAAATAAACCATTGTGAATATTTTGAGAGTGAGGCCAAAGATTAAATCCTTGCAGTTACTTCTATAAAAATGTATACAGGAGGAAACACATTTCTTAACTGAAGAGGGATGTAAAACAATTTAAAACTGGAATGACTCAACATTGAAGAGGAAAGGGAGAGGAGTATGGAGAAACTGGGAGGGGCAGCTGTGATTATCCAAGGACATATGGAAGTGAATGTGTGGACAAAGTTAAGTATGTAGTTATGACCACAGAAAGTCCACAAAACCCAAAGTCAGTATGTTTTACTTGTCAGGGTTGATACTGACATCTAGTTTTCTCCTGGTAAAAGTTAATAGGGTTGTGCTTTCAGTATATTAGGCCAAAAGGGAGCAATAACAACCCTTCCCCAGAACTTTCCTAAAGTATTACTGTGTTCCATTTGAGGACTATGGGGTACTCTTGGGACACCAAAAGACAGAGGGTTAGAAAGATGGCAATTTCTCTGAGCTTGACTGTATCGTGTAACTCTGTAACTTCCTTGCTTTCATGCTCCATTGCTGCACAAGAACAGAGCCCTGAGGATATGGCAGGGGAAGGGGCTTGAGCTGATCTCTATTAGATGCTGTGGGCAACACATTTAAAGTTGAGACTTATTGGGAATAACAATGGGGCAGCCACCACATATTATCACAGGAGGCAGAGGACTTACAACAATAAAGGTTACTGCAAAAGAAAGGTAATGCTGTCTGAGAGAAGTTTAATATGCTCTGCAAGCACAGGACTTGACCAAACTATATCAAGCAGGTTGGTTGATTTCTAAATATGGCTAACATATATACAGCTAACAGATCTATACTGACAAATCAAAAAATAAAATATGTTATTTCTTGGCCTTCGAAATCATGAAGCTGGGCATGTCTGAACAACATGTTCCTTCCGCCCCATTCCCTCTCGCTTATTTTCCTCTGCACTGCTTTGTTCCTGCAACACTTGATTGACAGAAGACCCCTATCACCCTATAGCCTTTTGAACCATGATTTTTCTTTAAATCTTTTTGCTAAGGAGCTTTAAAAGTAAGGGGAAAATTCCTCTGCATCAAAAACAGTTTAGATTCTGCTAATCCCACCACTTCACTGACACTGTATACTGTAGAATTCAGCTATACAGATACAGATGCAATGTGTATAGATTATATCTTTCAAAAATCATTCCTTTTCCAAAATAATTGTGTGATAAAAGTTAGCAAATGAAGCCAAAAAGAAATGTAAAAATTAACTGATCAGCATGTCTCCCAACATGAATGGCTATTATCATATTGTGTCTCCCATTGCGTTAGAGATACAAATGTCATAAACATATAGATGATCATACTTCAAACACATCTTCATCCAGCAGTCGCGTCCCAAACACAGTGACACCCTCTGTGCTGACTATTGCATTGTCCCCTCGTAGCAGATCCAGCGTTTCTATCTTTTCACAGTCCAAGTATAGGGTCACAGACTTGTCCTGCACACTATAGGCTATCCTGTGCCAGCTGAAAGAAAAGAAAAACATACATAGTCTGTTAGTGATGGGTTTTTTTGTCAATTAACAAATATAGCTTAGAGAGGAGAGAGGTAATTTGAAAATGTAAAACTGTAACACAAAGACATTGTATGCTTAAAGATAAGTTTAAGTCCAGAAAAATGTGCACTCTAGAGAGCTGTTTCACACTTCCACTAAATCAAACAAATAAGAAGTGCACTCAGTTTTAGATCATGAAGAATTTTGCTTCTTTAATCATTGTAGCAAGTATCCCACAAATGTCTTACTTATTTTAAGGTAACTCAAGGCCAAGCACAATGGGAGCTATATGAATCACACTGTCGAAATGTGAAACTTGGATTAGAATTCCAGGGTTGGGAAAGTATTACTACATGCACTGAAAGTGCTGTAAATGATACAGTGCTGGTTAATGTGATTTAGTGAACATCAGTTAGAGTGTGAGATCAGATGTTTATTAAAATGTTGTCTGCTCCAGAGGTTATAGTCCACTGAACTACCCACTTTCCATCAGCAGTGTTGATCTTCTTGAAGGTGGGATACAATTCTGGCATGGGCTGTCCATGCTGGTCCTCATACAGGAAAACAGGCGAACGGCCTACTTCAAACCCCAGCTGCTGCACTCCGTGGTCATCATACATTGAAAGCAGGAAGAACTGGGAGCCCTTTTTAGCTCGCACTGTAGCCATTAGGGAGAAATTCTCAGGAAATTTTGAATCTAGAAGAGGAGAGACGAGATACTACTGAGTCATACACAAAGGAACACAGTAGGGTGTAGGCATTTTTATAGCATGATGGCATCACACAGAGCCAGTGAGACTGAGTAAAGATGATAATGATGAAAAATATTGCCTGAAGTAAGCACACATTAGAATGTGTGAAGAGCTTGCAAACACAGATACCTTCCGTTTTACAGTGATTTGACTTTCTTTCTCATTTTTCGGAAATCCCCAAGTATTACGTTAACCTATGCTGCACATCTAGTCTAGTAGGAAAAATAGTAAGCCTACTACCAGGGAAGAGCTGCTTGGTGGGGGCACTAAGTTGGATCTTTTTGTCTATCTTGTAGGCCAGGTCTGTCTCCTCCATGCCCTTTCTGTTAGTGCAAAAACCGGGCTCCAGGGACACCCCCTCCATGTTGTCTGACAGGTCCAGCACTCGAAGGACATCAATGGGATCAGCTGAGAATGAGGAGAAAGAAAAATATTGTCAACTGTAGTTCATTCTGTCTTTTTAGGAGATTGCTGTTATACCTTTTAAATAAGTGTGGCATTGCAAGCTTTACAAAGAAAACTATATAATGCTAGGGTGGAGTCATGGTAGAAGGCAGATGCATGCTTTTATTCATGTCATATTCGTGTCTCGCAGTTAATTTCTGACAGTGACAGCACTTTGTTGTCTGGCTCAGTTAAGTGTTAGTTGTTACTGCATTGAAGAGACGGGTTTAGTGGAACTGGAAGCTGGTTTTAAAGTGTGGAGGCTTCCTGCTTCCAGGGAGTCGGAAGAGATGAGCTTCTCTGAGATGTGGCGGCAGGTGGCCAGGCTTCTGTGGGTGTTATTATAGAATAGGGGAGGTACTCAGCCTAACCCATAATCCTGCTGCAGCACACCTGACAGCTGACACCTGCACACTGCTCACCCTGCTCCAGCAGCAACAATAAGTCTGCATCACATTTATCACCACTGGAACACTTCATTGGCATAAATAAGAACATCACTGATTCATATATCTTCACTACTGAAACATTTGCCCTAACAAGTACATCTTAAAGATTCAAACCTTATTCTCCTGTAAATGCAAATGGGATTAAATTATGTAAAAAAAAAATAAAAAAAAAAAATAAAAAAAAAAGCACATGCAATGTTCTTCATTCCAGGAGATTGCCAGAGCTTGTAAATATGAGTAAAGCTGATCTCATCACTTGTTAAAATAAATGTTTGTAATGCAAATATACTGTATCACATTATGCCTGTTAGCAATGAGCCTAGCAACTGTTACCCCCCCAGATATGATGTTTCTCCCAGTGGTGGTCCTTTCTCATTACAAAGAAGTTGTGCTTTATTTGCAGTCTGCTGGTCATATTATTAGATGTTCTGGTGATAAAGTGCTGCTGTAAGCATTAGCTAGGGTCTGGGCTGTGCACACAACCAGTCTCTCACCAGCTGCTAGAGAGAGCCCTATCAGGGCAACTCAGCACTTAGCATTCCAGGCATCTGAAATGAGGATCCTAAACCCAAATTACCTCCTGGAACACTCCCTATACCAAGCTTTCCTTTTATTCTCCTTGTTAATTAAACATGTAGAAAGAGTTTACCGTTGCCCAGACATTGCTTGCAGAAAAACACCGTGTTACATTTTACAGCAATATTTATTTGCATAGCAGGGACCATTTATTCCAAGCAGCTTTGAGAGCTTACCCTCCCAGTCCCCTTGCATGGCAACAAGGCTGTAAATAGGTTAAGCTGTGTATTACAGCCAGGCACAAACAATAGAAAACATTAGGTTCAGATCTAAAGGCATTTAATGCCTTTGGGCTTAAATTTGAATTCATACAAACTCATAAACTGGTGGTGTCAATTAAATAATTACAGTATTTGCTGTATTGTAATGGCAGAAGCCTCAAACTGTTACATGTAAAAGTGGCACTAATAAATGTTCGGCCACACACAGTCATTTTGGATTAGTTTCAAATGTACTCTAGTCATCATGACAGTGAACCGAGAACTAAATGTCAAGGAATAAGTCTTCTGAGTTTAAAAGGTCACAGTCCAGTCATCTACACTTGGATCAAGGATAAAAAATACTGACACTGCTTTTGAGTGAGAATATATTTTTAGAAACAGCATATATATCATACAGACTTCTTATTGACTGAATAGACATCTTGTCCTTTTGACATGACACAGGGTCACATAATATGGCTGCTAGTGATTGGGGTACAACAAGTGTATTATTTACTTGAAGTAAATCATCAAAATGTTTAACTGGCCAATCGAAGTTATTGAAGCTAGTTTATAGATGCTGTGCTAAAGCTGGTGTTTCAGAAGTAAAAAAAAGAGTAGTATGCCAGACTGGTTCATCATAGCAGCTAATCTTCAATAAAATTTTGTATTTCTCAAAAAGCACTTTACTTCACACTTTACATCATGTCTGGATCCTAATCCTTAATTTGTGTATTTAATTGGACTGCTAGAACCCTCTATGGCTGTCTGATCCTTAGTGAGCCTTTTTTGGCCCTGTTTTGGTTTTGTTTGATTCATGACTGCAAATCAATTTCCTTTGAGGTACCAAAGTTGAAAGTTTGTGTTTTAGTTAAAGGTCAAAATTCAGTTAACTCTGTTCTCCCTCTTTCTCCCTCCCTCCCATACACATATTCATACACAGGTCATAAGGAAGTCATGTTTGGAACAGTCTGAATAATGTTCTAAATTGAAACAACATGCATCTAATTAGAATGCATTCTTGGGTTTCTGTCAACCCATCCGGAACAGCACCTGACAAAATTTACTCAAAATGAACATACAAGAAGCATTTATAGCACAAATGTTCAGTGAGTGAAAGATTCCTAACTTTGCCACTTTCAGAGTTAAACATACTGTAAGACTCTTTGCCAGTTCTAAACATGTTCCAGCTATGAGCTGACCGGAGTTGACCTCTGGTACTCAATGGTGAACAGTCACAATGTGCAACAATGCCACAGGGAGAAATTTGACTCAACTAGCAGAAATTCCTCCAAGAAAAGAAAATGCTTTCACAATGTCTGTCAGTTAAACAAGCAGGGGATAACAGGCATCCCACACCCAAGTGTGCAAAATAAACTGTTGAGGGATCATTTTGGCAGGGACGTATAGAGGACGTGGGAACAGACCTGCGTTGGACTTAAGTTGATACAACCCTCTGACAGCTTTTACAAAAATAGAAAATAACCAATGACAAGAATTACCCAAAAACATTTTAGTAAGATTCTAGGAAATAGTCTATATTTCAACACTTTATTACTACTATGACTGACTTTGGCATCAAGGAGAAACCCCAGGCTAGTGGCAGACAGCCACATAAAGTTTGGATCCATGCAGCAATCAATAAAAAAAGATTATTTATACAAGACTCTGGATCCATTTATGTCACCTTGAATTGTGCCAATTCTTACCTGTCCTGTGGCTCTTATTGTCTGAGCAGGCTTTGCTTGCATCTCATTAGGCTTTGTAATCATGTGTCCTTACTTTACCGGCAAAGTTATGATAAAACTTAAAAATAATCAACGAGAACAGAGGTGATCAAAAGAGATCTCCATGAATATTATGAAGAAGTAACAGACTGACATTACTTGCTAACTACTGGTTATTTTGTTTCCATAAACATGAACCTGAATGTGTTTGAAATAGCAACATATAATCTCTAAGGACAGCTTACTCAGATAGCCAAATAGCATCATCTTCAATAACAAAAATATGCCAGAGTGCATTGGAAGCAACTGTAGCATCCAGTAAGCACAGACATGTGTCAATAGTAGGAGAACATCAGCTTACATATACTGCAATTACAAATTAATAATCATTAATGATCATTAGAAAAAAATATGTACACAGAGGCATACAGGTTCTCTGAATAACACAGTTTCTTGCTTTGTCCTTTCCTAGTAGTGACCACAGTTTTCCTGACAGAAAACAGTTGACCAACACTCTTTCCACCTCACAGATGATGTCCTATCCCCTAGAAATGTCACCAAACAGTCTACATCTGTGCATCTTTTCTGGCTGTGTGACACTTGACACAATCTCTCCATGCCCTGCAGTCAAACTCAGTATCACTTCAGTCATACATGGACATAATGTGTTCTCTGTGTTTCTACAGCAAATGCCTCCAAAGACATTCTTTATGACTCACACCACCTACACTCCCAGTCCAGCCTGAAAATACCACTCACACACACAATACTACACTGTCAAAAACTATTACACATGGGAGCTTGGGAATTTTAACAAGAAATGAAGCCAAAATTAATCTGGGCCATGAGAATTTCCCATAGTATATGGGACCACACCCCGAGATTACAAGAGGAAAAAGACTGACATTTGAACTTTGAATTACTGTATGAAGGCGTGCATGCATCTTATAATGAATAACATGACAATGAATGAACATCGTATTTACATGTATCAGCCAGAAATATCCTCTACAAAATTATTATCATCCATTTATCTCCAACAAAACTACTGTTGAGAAAACATTTCTTCAGATGGCCTTTTGATTATGACTTGCCATATGGTGATTACTAATGTAAAAAACTGGTAACAGATTATGGTAGCATAAATCCAAACACAGTTTCTTCCAGGCATCATGACAAATACTCCAAATCCAATTAGCTGTGGGTGTGACCCTTTGTCTGGGTCACTGTCATGTGTGAACAAAAGCAGGGTAGGAGATGCTATGAACTGATGAAAATGCAAACTCAAACAGACAAATAAGATTTATACATTGGCAATACACCATTACATTACTTTGACCAAGCAACAGGTACACATATTGTTCATATCAAACTAGATTACAACCCAAAGAAAAAGTCGACAGCATTTTCAACCTCTGCCCTTGACAAAATTTCTCTCTAAATTGCTCTGAATTCATTTGTCAACACTACACTGCTTAATCATGTTCACTGTGGTCAATGTGACTTATAAATTTGAAATGAAAGCTGCCAGATTCTGGTGGAATCTAGTTACACACTTCCTTCCAATTTACATCAGCTACAAATTCTTCAGTCTCCACAGTTTGTTCTGCTCATGTTTGTTCACAGTATGATGGGCCGACAGGCCAAAAGCAGCTTGGCCCATTGAGAAAACACCTGCCCTCAAGGCCCCTAACTGGGCAAGCACTCCACACAGACACACACAGTAACCCACATTTATCCCTCTATACTTGTGAGAACATTTTTTTTGCTTCAAATCAATCCTCTAACCTTGCAGTTGTATACCTAACATTGTTTTTTATCCTTGACAACACAATGTATAATAACTACTGCTAAAGTCAGTTAAAAACCTGAGCCAGGAGAAAGTTCAGAATTCTGAGAGATTATCTCTTTATCCTTGTGATGCCTATATTGTTGTTGTGAATACTGAAAGAAAATAAGACAACACCACAAATACTTAAACACAGGAGTACAGATACAATATTTATGGACGGCAGACACGCCTCAGGCATAGATTACATACAAACATGCATGGTTACACGTAACCCCCCCCCCTCCAACTTAGCTTGAAACCTCAAGCTATCACTTAGTCTCACAAACATAACATGCATAACATACAACAAACATAGCACTGAAGCTTCTATTAAGGAGTGTTATAATAGGGTTTAAACGATATACTAAGCAAAGATACACATACCAAGTATAGGGCATACATTAGTCGTGCTTTTTGTTCATTGGTGTGTTGTGTGTTTCTTTGGGGCTTTGAGAAAAAGAAACATTTTGCACTTAAAATGCTAACATTCAGACATCTACAGATGGCTTTGGAGGCAAAACATACTACTGTGATCTCTAGTAATATATGCACGTGCTTGTGTTATGTGACTACGTTGAAACTATTTGGAAGCTCATAAACTGTGATAAAGAGACTGATGACAAGTTAAGGGACACTCTAAAGAAGACATCCCCTCTTGATGTCTGCTCATTGCAATTCTACAGGAAGCATCTCCAACTAGTCCCATAGAAATCTACTTAAAACTGCCTGTGATCAGAAGCCCTAAAGGGGAGAGTGTAACCGAGTTTCTGGAAGCCAGATGTGTGTTGCATACTATAGAGCACAGCCTGGCGCCATGATGTGTTTCGGCATCATTTTTACATATTAAAGACCTGGGTAGGTTTCAAACTGTTTTCCTCATCAAAAGTGGTTCAAGTTGATTCACTTGCATGATCAGCAGCTAGACATCATGACTAAGACAGTTCTGGTGTTTAATGGTTCTATTAGAGAAATACATCCTCGGAAGACAACAAAGAAGACACTAGGGCTGTAAAAGGCAAAATTCTCTATTCCTATTCTCTATCCTGCTAAATTCAGCTGCCTTTTTCATTTGTTTTCATTTGCTACTAATTTGTTCCTGAATCAAAGGGGAACAAGGCTTGCCATCCTCCTTTGGGAGTCTAGTGCAGGATTGGCAAAGAGGCTGGATCAAACGGCAAGCAGTGAGGGGGTTGTATGCACGATTTCCCCTCTGTCACTGAACCAGCTAGGGATAAGGTAGGGCACAAGAGGAGGGAGATGATGTAAATGAAGTGATAAGGCATATAAAATAAAAACAAACAGTTCCTATTCCCAGGACTTTGAATGGAACAAAAAAATGAGAAGAGGGAAAGAAAACTTAACAAAAATGTGTCGAGGCAAAAGAACAGAGGATTCTAACTGAAATGAACTGTGGACGTGTGCAAGAATGTCTCACTTCCTGTCAGCAAACATGACTACAAAGTACTCTCACATCTCTCTCGAACACACACAGAAAGCATATGGGAAAACATTCTTGCACTGTAAAACACACACACATGCACACTAACATTCACAAACTAAGAGACAAAACACATTATCACCCATATGCACATATCTGAGGCTGCCATATCAGCACCAACATATGTCCCATACACTTTTAAATCAACTCAGTCCCTCACTTCACAAGCCCTCATTAGAGAGCAGTGTCCACCAAAGCCACTGTGTCACTTGAAAGTGATTATGCCAGTTGGCTCAGTTCCTACCGCCATCACTTTATTTCAGCCAACGAATTCCAACAAATCGTGCCAGCCGTAAAGTGGGTGCATGTGGAAAGTCATTACTGCAGATGTGACATCTTTAAGCTCTTGTGGTGCCCACAGGGTTAACTCCTGTTGTTGAGACATGTCAATCCATCAGGGAGTCTCTAAACCACAGCACCTGCAAGGAAATAGTCTGCTACCAGTAAAAGATACTTAGGACATGGCCACAGGATATACAGGCCTGTCTAGGTGACAGACAGTAATGGTCAACAACGTGAGTACAGTGAGCAAGTACAATGGGCTGCAGCACTTGCAAAACAATACAGAGACAGGCAAAAAAGAAGGTGTTTAATAGAGACATGGTGCCATGGTCAGTTGAGAAATAAGACAAGCTGCTCTTGAAAGAGAAAAGTTTCAGCTATCTAAAACATGACCTAAAATAGCTGCCTTCATTAAAATGCATAAAATAGTTGAGTGTGCCAAAATAATTATACCTAAAGCAGTAAGAGTGTTAGTGCTAAGCGCCTTCACTCAAGACCTATGTGTGCAGAGGGCACGTTGAACAGATCCATGACAGGAATTTTAATCTACTCAGTTCGGTCAGTGTTCAGCCATTCACCTCTTTCTCAAACCAACGTTAAACCTTTTCACAGTAAACCGACGCTGGTCACAAGCAAACTCTAACATGACATCATGCATCTCCTGAGGTCGTCTCAAAACGTTCAGCACACCTGGCGCATGGATGGACCCATTCGCATGCAAACTTTGCAAATATTTTAATTAAAATGCATGCTGGAGTCAAAAATCAACATCAATCAAAATATGCTCTTTGTGCAGTGACGCGGATAATTAATATGCATGAATATACACAGAAACAGCTACATAATTTCACATCATTTGCAGAGCTCTGAAACTTTCTGAAAACTTCTGAACGTCTTTTGAGTCTGCATACAATTGTGATCCCCGCCTTAATAGATTCTGTGGGGCAAGTAGCAGCGGCATCCAGGTTCAAAGCAAAGATAACAGACTTGAAAGCCAGAATGCTAAATAAACCATACAAAAGACTAAAGCTAAGCTGATATTGTTTTGAGCTAATAACCTCGTGTTTGCTGAAGGCCAAGTGATGAATGAAGGTGTCTGGACAAGTAATGAAAAGTGGGTGGAAGTGACATTTGCAAAGCACCCCTGGCTGGCTTCGTATATATGTTTTATTTACTTCTTGTTTCCTCGATAGCCCATGGAAACCATCATTATTTGACTGCAAGTGTTCTACTAGATACTTTACCAGCTTTTGTCGTCGTTACATGGAGCAGGATGTAGAATAACAGCGGTATTCTCCTGCGCATTCTCGTCCTTATTAAATTGTCCATCTTTAGAAGCGCAGACTCCCCTCTGCCTCCGCCGCCCGAACTTTATTCTACACAAGTTGAATTTGCAGGAGCTAAGCAGCCATGCGTGGAGAAAAGGAGAGAAGTCAGTCTGTACTTCCACTTGCTTGATTGTTGAAGAACTTTTGTTGTGGAGTATCCTCTCAGTTTCGCTCTGTCCTTCTCATTCAATTTCTCCCTCTCAGCATCACTCCCTCCCTCTGTTCTCCACCTCCTCCGCTTCTTCCCTCCCATAAGACGGTGTCCTGGGATGCGTGGAACAGCGGTGCGTCTTCACAAAACTAGATCATAGTTTCCTCCAGTTCTGATAATAGTTTAAACTCATGCCTTAGATGTGATTATTAACCTATATGTGTCGAAACGTACGGCAGGTGAGCTGTGAAATTTAACAGTCTTAGCATCAGGGAATTTTACACAAATAAAGCACGTTAAAAACTTCATGCACGTCACTTGGGACTATTTTAATGTGTGTGTACGTGTTGACACGAGAGAGAGAGTGTCAGTTACACCATTTAAAGGGCACTCATAGAAATACTCTAATATTCAAAATTTCAACCTTACCGAGTAATATTGGAGGACCTAACAAGACTATTATTTTTGTGAACATTTTCTAAATTTTTTATTGGCATGTAGGAAATTAAGGTCAATGAAGTTACCATATTTGGTTCCTTGCAAAAAAAATACAACGGGTAAATATAAGCAAAAATACCAGAAAAACACATCTAAGGTGAAAGGAACATGTATTTTTAGAACATGAGAACATTACTTTTAGGACATTAGACCAACATAAGTGCTGATCCAGACACCTGTTCACATCCACATTAATACGCTAATATACATTACACAATGGACAAGGTGATTAATGCAATACAGATCCCAATTCAAATCTACACAAAATTAATATAAATGTTGTAGACTATGATATACAAGGACCACTATTTAAACTATATAGTATTAAAATACTGTAATACAAATATGTCACATGAGTCAAACTACATCTAATTTACACAGAACTGCAT
>JAPTGW010000015.1:20544547-20560768 GCA_029814545.1 Apogonichthyoides opercularis
TCTGAGAGAGAGAGAGAGAGAGAGAGAGAGAGAGAGAGAGAGAGAGAGAGAGAGAGAAAGAGTTGCCAAGTCACACTGGACAGTGAAATACATTTCAAATCATCCCATGGAAATCTGAGCATAACCATGAGGAACATGCTTCCAGAGTAACAAAATAATCACCGTTTCTTTGACACAAATCTCTAAACATGATATTCATAATAATGTATGGTTATAGCAAGCATAGTCTAGTCTAGTCCTTGTGTAAGACACCTTAGAAACACTTAAAAAAAATTAACTTGCATAACCAATACGTTTTCTCATAAATAGCACATGCTTTCAAAATACAAGTCAGCCACCTGACAGAAAAGTCTGCTTTATTCAAACTCTGAATATCCCCTCCATGCCTCCATTTGGGAAAAGGTGAATTCTATTGCGTAATGCTGAACTTACATGACTCCCTGCAGCACTTTCTGTGGGTCGGGGTCGAACAGTCGGTCCACATAATGACGACTGGTGGCAGTGACTTCCTGCAAGGGGATGGACTCATAAGTGGCAATACATTCAGTGAATCAGGTTTATCTTTTCTCCTCATCCACATTCTAGATAATAACAGATCAGCACCGTTAATTGTAAGAACAAATAGAAACTGAAAAATATGACATAACTTCTCATGATAACATTTCTGAAATGGACTGACTTCAGTAAGCATTTTAAAAAACTACAACTGTGACAGAATTGGTTGAATGCAAAAGTGTTTATTAATTTATTTTTATTAACCAATCAGTTATGGCCCCTGCATCCATTGCAACACAGTGACACATGAAGCAACTATGCCAAGAGCCGACATCCGTGGCTGCATGTGACAGCATAAAGCTTTGTTTATGATGGTTTCAACTAGAACTTTCCCTATGACCCCAGAGGAGTCCACAAGCCAGTGTCAAGCTCTTCATGTTCTCACCCAGCTGACAGCTGACCCAGCTTCTGCTGCCAACATTGCTGAGGTGATGCAAGGCACACACTACCGGCATAAACCTGTTGTGGCAAATTTATTATGCAAAATATATACAGGCAGCGTTGATTATGAAAATAATACTGTATATAAAACAAAAACAGCGCAAATTCCCCATAATGGGCGACAATGGAACTATGATATTAAAACGGGTAACCTTGACCTAATAAAATGCAAGCTTCCCCATTATCTTAGCATATCAAGAAACAAAACCTCGTGTCTAAATACAGCTACCTTACGTGGGGGCGTTTCACTGTGGCAAATCTGGGGATACTCATTTTCGTAACGGTTAACCTTATACAAGTGAGTCACACTTGACAGCCACTGTCAACACCATATTAAACTTCATCCTGTTAGCATGGCTAACCTACCAAATCAGCAACCCTTCCAGAGCTAAAAGCAACCAGTAAATTGTATTAGCTAGCCTCGCTAACATAGCCAATGCTCTGTGTAGCTATCAGTACTGGGATGTAGCCTTAGGCTAGCTAGCTTAATTACGCTAAGTTTGCTAAAGTAGTTAGCAAGCTACAGCGGTTAAGAAGAAAGACTTTTGGTTGATTGCACTGATAAGGTTATTTGTGCACCTTACTCTGCTGTGCATTATAAGCTCACTGAACGCTTAATAATCATAAAAGAACATTTAAAAGCATTTCACTTAGCAGTTAGCTGCTAACTCATTACCAGTGACACTGACAGCTATGTCGTATGTTTGTTTTTAAAGCTTGCAAACGCCGACGTATTGAATTAACGAACGGTCTTCCGTGTCCCTTGACATGTTTAGAATGTCCCCGCCCGCCTGGTAGAGCTCCTACAATAAATCGTTCGCACCAACATCAACCTAGGTGGACCGCTACAGTGCAAACTTAGCTTGTAGGCTAACAGATGGTATAAACCCTTTATAGCATTAAAGCCCTTTGCTTGGCAAGGCTACTCAAATCACATTAACCTGCAGGAGTAAGTATACTGAAAGGCTGACAATGTTACTGGAAACTATGACACTCACAGATAGCACACTGATGCGGAGAGGGGCCTCCAACAAGCACGCCATCTCTCTTCCACCGATCGAGCGCCCCAATCGGCGCAGCACTTTGCAGACACTCCGCCCCCCACAGCAGCTGTGAGTGGCTTTTAAAAAGTAACTACGGCTCAGTCACGCAACTCTTCCGTGGCGTTATTGCAAAATAAGTAACTGTATTTCTCTCAGTGTTCATTTATATTCGCTACCGATAGAAATAACAAAAATAACACCGCTAACTTGGCAAGCTGAGTGACAGTGGATTTGTCCATGGAGTAAATTTTGTTTATGAATGTGACGTAGCTTATATCTTCTTGATGGTTAGATTCGACACTTGACTTTCTGATACCATGCAATAAATATTAAATAATCTTAAATGTGCATATTTGGATTAATGCACTTAAAAATTGGTATTTATCGAACAATATACACACAACTTTAATCTATCAGATTTGTCAGTAAACTTGTTGTTGAATCTGCTGCAGGCGATCAAAAAGGATTTTTCCCACGTTAGTAACGTAGTGCGCATGCTCAGCTGTTGGTAGCTGCATGGTGGGAAAATCAGTCGTAGATTTGAAAACATTTACCATAAACATGAATTTTAGGATCAGACTGTAATTTAGCCACGCATAACACTGAACAGACATATTCACCAGTTATTATTCATCACCGTAAGTACTCGTTTATAGTATTTATTTTGTAATGTGTGGGAAAATACATTTCGTGCATTATCGCTCGGTTCGTTTCGACAAGTTCTAGTTATCAGTATTCATTTGACCATCTTATGTGGTTTAGGCCATGTTGTCTAATAAATCTTAAGTTTTGTATTTAATTTAAGTTGTTACATTGCCAGTGTCGAATTGTAATTGGACATCGCTACACCGAGTAGGCTTGACAAGATATAAAGGCCTCGTGGAAACGCGTATTAACTTTGAATGGCATCTTGCAACAATAATTATCTCATAAAAACTGGCAACCCTAAGTTTGATCTAAAAATAACACACGGGGGTCACATTCTTTCTCCCCTTATGCCATTGTTGCTGTTCCTTACTTGTGTGCCTCTTTAAATTTCACTTAGAGAAACCTAACATTACATTTCCAAATCTGTGTACTTATGTTTTTTTTCATGTGGAGTGGAGCCAGTTCTATGACAATATTGCCAAAGGTGTTTGAACCACAAGAATGTCATTAATTCTCCAATGACATACCATGTCATTGGTATGTCTTTGTTATGTCAATGTACTGTGTCATTTTCTCTGTTCTGTCATAACCCTTTTGAGTAAGACAAGCATGGGCAATCATTTTAACTTTGTATTGTGTTCTTACAGACCCCCAAAAGGTGAAAATAGAATAAAAACTAAATCACGGTGTGAATGCGAAGTTCCCCTGTCATCAGCAGCTTGCTTATTTGTGCAACATGAAGATTGCAGTCGAAGGCTGTTGTCATGGCGAGTTGGACAAGATATATGAGACAATTGACTATCTGGAGAAGAAGGAAGGGGTGAAAGTGGACCTGTTACTTTGCTGTGGAGACTTTCAAGCAGTGCGAAATGAAGGAGACATGAAGTGCATGGCAGTACCGGCCAAGTACAGAACGATGCAGACCTTTTACAAGTTAGTTCTCTGTTTTATTTTCTGTTTTTCAGTGTAATATTTGTGTGAAAACTTTAAAATGTTCACTGTCCCACTTGTAGATATTATTCTGGAGAAAAGAAGGCTCCAATCCTTACCATCTTCGTTGGGGGGAACCATGAGGCCTCCAACCACCTGCAGGAACTGCCTTATGGAGGCTGGGTGGCACCCAACATTTATTATCTGGGTAGATTTCATTAGATAATAGACCTGAAAATTTTCTAAATCTGTTTCTATGTATTCTACATTTTGACTTTGCCATCTAATTATAGGTTATGCTGGTGTTGTTCGCTACAAAGGAATTCGAATTGGGGGGTTATCTGGAATCTTTAAATCTCGTGACTACAGAAAGGGTAAGTTTTTGTTGAAATAAATTAAACTATTTACACAATGCAGTATATTAACAATAATTATATGTTTTTGAAGGTCACCATGAATTTCCTCCATATAATCCTGATACTCTGCGAAGTGTTTACCACATAAGAAATATTGAGGTATTCAAGCTGAAGCAGGTAAATACAATAGCTTTATGTTCTATAACTCACACCTAAAAAATGATGGTTTCTTTCTCTATCTAAACAATATAACTTTAATAACATGTTCATGAATTTAAATTTCCACTTAGATCCAGATGCCTATTGACATTTTCATGAGTCATGACTGGCCTCGTGGAATCTATCACTATGGAAGTACAGGTGAACTCCTGCGAAAGAAGAAATTTCTGCGTCAGGAAGTTGAGTCAAATACTCTGGGGAGTCCTGCTGCTGAAGAGCTTCTAGCTCACCTCCAGCCCAACTACTGGTTCTCAGCACATCTTCATGTGAAATTTGCTGCCCTTATGCAGCATTCAGTAAGAAGGCTAATACATTTTAAGTCACATTTATATGGAATAAATTATTTAAATCTTAAATCAGTGTGCCAGTATGTTGTTACCAACCTGTAGAATCCTTCTTTTTTTTTTTTAACTTCAGCCTAAAAGTAATGCTAGTCCACGTGTCACCAAATTCCTCTCTCTGGATAAGTGTCTACCCTATAGGGAATTCTTACAGGTGAGGAAAAAAGTTGAATAAACTATGGCATACTATATTTTAGTAGTGAGGAAAGTTATAAGCAATGATTTGTGCTTTGTTCTATAGATTGTGGATATTCCAGAGAGATCAGGTGCATCTGAAGGTCTGGAATATGACCCAGAGTGGCTTGCTATTCTGAAGGCCACCAACAGTCTACAGAGGACTACCCCTCATCCCTGGAACCCCCCAGAGAATAATGGCCTGCATGAACGGTACAGAGATAAGCAGACGATACACACTTCACATTATATACTATAATTTAATGGCAAATGCTGAAAAATAATAGATGTCATAAGTTTTAATATGAATATTAAATTGTAAGATGTGTCAGTACAAACTACCAACCATTCAAAATAATGCTTGAACGGTGAAAGAAGAATGCATTATGCTTATAGCAGTAAAATGGCTGACATCACACCAGTGGCACTTTTTAATCAGGCAAACATTTAAACTCATGACAAAAATTTTTTTATGTTTTGTTTTTTTGAAGCATGACATAAAGGACATACTTTTTAAGGTATCAAACAGTTGTTGACCCTTGATGTGGAAATCCAAATTTCCACTAAGACATTATATGATCATAGAGACATTTTAATATATTACAGTGACAACAATGAATAGATAAAGTTGAGTGGAGTCCACTGAGTAATTTGCCATCATTGACATTGTCTTAAAAATGTCAAGTATTGGAAAAAATCCTTCCTGAAGTCCAGTCTGCGCATTTCTTGTTTTGATGAAATGGGCCGTCAAGCAGTGATCTATCAGTCAGCTCTAAACACCTCATGAAATTATACTTAAAAATAACTGAAATCTATTAATTGCCTATCAGAATTACAGTTACATCATATCATCTCCATTGCTTAGTTTGATGAATATGTTTTTAACATAGTTTTGGGTTTAAAATATATAGTTTCTAGGTTTAGATTTTTGTTCATGGTGTCTTGAAAAATGTTCTCTGTCAGATGGGACTTCAGAGCTTCAGAAGAAGATATGATGCAGGTGGTAGAGGATCTCAGCGGTGAACTTGCCATTCCAGACAACTTTAGCCAGACTCTACCAGTCTATGACCCTGCAAAGCCCCAGCCTCATACCAGCCCAAGCTATAACACCAACCCACAGACAACTGAGCTGTGTGCCACATTAGGTCTCACAGACATCTATGCCCAGGTTGGACAGGGAGGTGATGAACTCAACAGGAGTCAGGGCAGTACCAGAGGGGAGGTGGGAAATGATGATGATGAAGATGGCCACAGTGTAGGAAGTGTGGATGAGCCAAGCGAGTACCCAACAGACACTTCAGGACTGTCAAACTCATATAATCCTGATGAGATCACGATTGAGGATGAGTGGGAGGAAGAGGAGGGAGAGGAAGATAAGAGTGAGGCTCAAAACAGGTCTGATTTGAAAGGGGGAAATAAACCATCTGATTTACCTGTAGGTGAAATCCACACTCCTAGCCGTATGATTCTTCCAGAGCCAAAGTCCAAAACCTCACCCACTCACTTAAGTTACCTAATAGATTTGCCACCTCCCTCCCACTCTACCCCAGCACAAGCCCATTCTCCATCTGGCCCAGAAAGGGAAAGACTCGGGGAGGGTAGTAATGATGAGGTTTCACCTGTACGTATCCTAAAACGTACAAATGATGAGACTGGGAATCCTGGGAGTAGAGGCAAAGCACCCATGATCAAACGCAGGAACCAGCTTATCTACACAGCAGTGGATGATGACGAGAATGAGGATTAGGGGTCAGGCTCAGATCAGGGAAAGTGTGAGGACTCCATGGCACTCTGTAATGTTTTGGGTTTTTGTTTTTTTTTACCAAGTGTACAGCTCTTTGTTTGTATGAAGTGGTAAAACTTAATATTTTTGATCATTAATTTATGATTTTTCGGCCTAATTTTTTTATACAGCTATGGGGTGGTTTAAATGTGTAAAGCAGAGTGTACACAACAAATTACATTTATTTTATATAAACAGGTAATCATATCCATTAGTAACAATTCGACGGTCTTAAGGTTTTATATTTCTAGAAGTATTTTATAAATCCTTTTTTTTTTTTAGTTCTGTGGCCACTTCTTTTTTTACATAATGTAAAACAATGACCATGATTAAAGAAGTTGCTTTACAAACACAAATTTATGTGTTTGTCTTAATTTTTCTGTGAAATAAGGAAGTAATCTTTCAATGTGCCAATTACAGCTTAATTGAACACTACTGTACTTCAATTCTGAGTGAATAAATAAGAAAGCAAAACTGCTGGTTATAGTAAACCAATGAGCTGTTTCTGTACAGTTAATTTAGCTGATGTGCTTAATTGGCATCTTTTTTTTTAATCATTATTTGTAATATGGTTGTGAATATGCAAATAAAGCACATTTCCAGACACAAGTATTTGTTTAAACCAATAAGATTTATAACATTGATTTAGAGTCCTTAAATGATCCATTCCAGGTTCACAAGTGTGCTCTGATGAAATTAACATACACTTTCATTGAAATTAAGACAATAATATATAACATACAGTGTATTTGACAAGATCTCTTTACATCCGTACAGAGCCAGTACAGTATAGCCTAATAACTGGATGCCATGTTATTGTTTCATAGTATAAGCCAATGTCAGGAGGATGGTTCTCCTGCACTTTGCCTATGAAGCACACACATAAAGAAAGCCAAGACATGACTCACAGAAAAATAAAACTGGGAATAGGCACTTCTGATTTTGTGTTTTCATCAATTCTTTCATCATTTTCTTCAGCCAAGCCTTTGACACTAACCACTCACACAATTAAAATCATTTATAATCACCACAAGTTCATATTCACCAACAACTTTGCCCTTGGACAAGGGACAAATGAGGGACACACCAAACACAAGATGGGCAGATGCTTTCCTACAAGATATGAAGGTTTACTACAAGTCTTTTTTTTTCTTGCTTTTCATTCTGTTCCTTGTGTTTGACAAATTGAAAACAGCTAAACTGGGTTTTAACAGTTCACTTACACTGGTACTAGCAGCAGATATTTCTACTTGGGCACAGCCATACACATTACTGCAATTATAATTAGCCCAATCACTCATTTGAAATAATGAAATTCAGATAACACTTATTCATTAATAACTGGGACAAAACAGGCGCTGTAGTTCATTTGTATTTTTTTTTTCCTTTGGGTTTGAGAAATATGGTTGCTGCTATGTAACTGTTAATACTTTAAACATGCACATTTGATCTACAGACTGTCGTGTTAAGTATGGCTCCTTATAACTCTTAAAGAAAACAGCATAAGGGATACTGAACAGCAACTTAAATTCACAATCTGTTGACCTCTAAATGCTTCTTCAATGAGAAACAATGTATGTCAATCTTGCTTGAACACGCGTTACTTTTACAATTTTTACCTCACATACTGAGTTAGAGTGTCAATGGAAGGGATGTCTGGACAATTAATACACAATCTAAATCGTGTGGTGAACTGTGCCATTGGTCTTGTCTTATATGGGCCAGTGAAAGTTAGGAACATCAAAGCGAGACAGAAAGAAATTAAAATTTACAGGATCATTCCATGGCGGTGGCATTATTAACAGCAGGATTTGATTGATTTAGGAGTTTTTAAAAAAAGAAAAAACAAGCAGGTGCAAGCTCTGACAAGTTAACACAGTCCAAACATTTGGCTTTTTTATTTTATGTCTTGGCCTTTTTCTTGGATTCATTCTTTGCCATTCATTAGCATGTGCTGCTTAGTTTGTGCATTTTTATGCAATCAAACAGGGCTGTAAATAAAATTATGCAAGGCAGACAGAACAGAAGAAAATTTACAATTAGTGCTAAATACTATATCATATTTGTCACCGTGTTCCACATTCTTTATTTTCCTCCCCTTCATCCCAGTCTTTGCCTGTACTTCTGTGTAATTTCCAAAAGCAGTTTTGGGTGAAGAGACATGTATCTTTCTGTTGTTGTATCTCTGCTGTCTTCTTTATCTCCTAATTAACTCTTGTCTGAATTTCTGTTTGAGGACTGAGAAATGAACAGAGGGAGATGGAATGGATGTTTCACATCCACCCATGTAAGATGTTTGAAGGAGACAAGATGTTTGAAGGGCTGCAGTGATGTGGATGGTGGAGTACAGCTGTGTGAATACAGATGTCTAGTTTCCACCACAGCAAGCTCGGGTAGAGTGGGCATCTGGGTCCTGGAGGTTGACTCCCCGATGTCGTGCTGCATGTGTAGGGTTTTGGGTGTCTGTTTTTGGCATCTTTTTTGCTGAATTAAGTGGACAAAATTAAGTATTTTAACATTAATTTCATTCAAGTTATTAAGTTAGATCCATGAAAATTCATGAGAAACATAGAAATGTAGATATCTCAACACTCTTAAAAAACCACTGCTTGAATCACAGCTGCTTCATATTGAGTCAGACTCACACTGACTTTAAAAGTAAAAACTGAAGTTGGGTTATTTCAAAATCAGGGTATACTTACCGATTGCCAGGAAGAGTTCATTGACGTTCATGGCTGTCTTGGCAGAGGTCTCCATAAAGAGTAAGCCAGTGTCTTCAGCATAAGTCTGCGCTTCCTGTCCCACAATATCATAAAAAAAATGTCTTAGAAAATAGCTCCTGAATGCAGCACTATATAGCAGCATAAAAGAAAGGACAACTGCAAAAGATGCTGGACAAAAGCATGATACCTCATACTCTACTAGTCTCTTCTCTGCCAGGTCAGCCTTGTTCCCAGCCAGGGCAATAACAATGTTAGGGCTGGCCTGTCTCTGCAGCTCCTTAACCCAGGCCTTGGCTCTCTCAAAAGTTTCCTACGTACATACAGCATCAAAGTCAGGTAAAACACACATGTATATCTGAGGAAATTATGAATGACTATTTTGTAATAGGTTACACTGTGTCAAACATCAACAAGTCATTAATAAATCAGCTTGCTTATACCATACCGGCTTGGTGATGTCAAAGACTACAATGGCAGCCTGAGCTCCTCGATAGTACATAGGAGCCAAGCTGTGGTACCGTTCTTGTCCTGCAGTGTCCCATATCTCAAACTTCACTGTGGTATCATCTAGACACACTGACTGAGCCAAGAAAGCAGCTGGAGAAAAGGTACATATGAACTGATTACCAAGTGTTCATGAACCTTTCATCACTCACCCACTATGTTTCAGTCATCCAATCCAACATTAAAATATGAAAATATTACAGTCTAACTTCTTATCCCAACACTTTTCAGAGTTTCAAGTCCTCACCTCCTATAGTCGTCTCCTGGAACTCATCAAATTGTCCCTTCACAAAACGAAGTACCAGGCTTGACTTTCCCACAGCCATGTCACCCAACAGCACTAACTTGAACTGGCAGATCTTGGTCTGTGGTAGTGTGCCGTTGGAGCGGCCTCCACTCCCTCTGGAGCTCATACTGACCAGAGTAGGAGACAGCAGGGGGGCTGGGCCTCCTCCCTGGGGTGGAGACGGGGGATTCTGTGAGATCAGTCACTTGTCAGCCCTGCTGCCCAGGTCAAGTCTCACTGATGATGTTTTGATGTGTGTTGTCTCCGTCTTGATTTAGCTGTAAACAAGTGACAGATTTTTTTTAAGGCTGGGATTTGTTTGGTGCAAGATTACATCACACCTCACCTCACATGCACTTCTTTGTATCTTGAGACTATAAAAGCCTGTAGCAGATTTCTAAATATTTGGATTGCATATGAATTGTTCTGGTTTCGAATTAGAATAACATGCAAAAAATCCATTGGCTTTCATTGGCTTGACTTAAATTCCTAAGTATTAATTGCTTGTCCGGAAGATACTGCTTAATCCTACATGTGTAACATTACCATGCAATAATACTTTAGTTTAATAGGGCTGCAGCACCCAAAACTGCTGTGTACCACCTCACTGACAACATGCTGAACACCCATCACTGCAGCAAATTAATCGTTTCAGACATTGCACACAGCTCAACAAAATGAGGATATAAAATAAGAGGAGACTAAACACATGGCATGTGGTATTACAGCACTGCGACACTTTTACCATTAACAGCTTACTCCCCTCAGTATTGTTATCAGATCACCAGCCCTTATCTTGCGTTTATGTGCTAACGGGACACCGCTCCGACCATTTAGGTCGGACGACACAACTGATATAAACCTTAATGTTTCGACGCCCAATTCGCAACATTAGCTATCAAAATGAATAACATATCATTACCAATCAGAACAGAAGAAAATAGTCACCGTATATAATGTCGTTTCAGCAGGGCAGGTACAGCAGACTTAACTGTTGACAATTTCGCTATCAGCTGGTAAAAGAAAATGTGAACACTTCCTGTAAGCTGGCGCAGGCGCACTTAATGTCGCATTGTCAACCCTGTGAAGAAAAGAAGAACCGCATTCCCCAACAGTGAAGCTTTCAGGAACTATCTTTATATATCTATGTCACAAAATATTTGTTTACTGAGCTCACATTAGTATTAGATCACATATGTATTTCAGCCAATGTGTTGTTTTATTTAGTGAGTAAAACGTGTTTTTCACATTTTTTTAGAACAACGTACCAATGACACATATTAACCTAATCTCAATAAAATCCTATGTTCTTATACTATTTATTTAGATACCATTAAAATCATTAACTTGACGCAATTGTAAAGAAAGTAACGGTGATTTTTTTTTTGTCCTCCAGCCCAGAGGGGGCGCAATATCGAAACGACATACATATGCACACACCCGGAACCCTTTTACCACGCGAACGATACGATTGTTTGAATACTGATGAGTGAACTCATGGTGCTGCGACATTGTCTGTTATAAAAAAAATACCCATAATATTAAATACTTTTCCCCCAGCGCTCACATACTTAGCATAGATGTAATACTGTGCAGATGAACGTGTGTGCTTAGGTGTGCCATATTGTTGACATTATGCCATCGACAAACAAAAAGAAGCAGAAGCAAGGAAGAGACACAGCGGTAAGGTTGAGTTTTTTTCCCTGGTGGTGATCCAAAGAAGACATTTACACCAAAAAAAAGTAAAATAAATACACTTACCCAAATACTGCTCATTTTATGGACTTAAGTGTGATACTTAAAACACACTTTGTGATAATGTAACTACTTAGTGACAGCTGTGGAATATGTAAGCAATTAGCTTGAGGTAAGCTGTTACTACTTAATCAGTTTTATTGCAACTTTATATTATAATTATATATCTCTAGATGTTATACTTTTTACTCCAATGTGCTTGTCTGACAACTTTACTTTTTAGATTAGAATTTGCATGCACTTCTCGTGTAGTAAAAACCATGTCTCTCCAAATGTGTTGATTTGTTTTTGATAATTGGAAAGATGACGCCTTTCTTTATAGATGGAGAAAATTCAGCTTCTTAAGCAAAATGTACACATTGAAATCTTCTTGATAGAGCTGGAATGAGTCAGTATCACAAAACTGTGTGTGAGCATGTGAAAAGTAAACTTTTTAGATATATATGGTTCTTATAGGACTGCATAAGAGGAACTGATAGAATACGATGCATTGCCGTAGATTACATTAGCGAACAGTAAAAACATATAAAACAAATGTTAAATGTGATGTACATGTCAATACATTAATGTAAACTCAGTGTTTATATAGCTAAATGCTATATACTCTTTGTGCATAACATCAGGTGTTCTATATGTACATGTTTAACTGCATTGTCCCTGATAAATAAGTAAATAATATTAGTAAAACTCGGACAGGGGTGTTTTTAGTTTGATGATAAACTTTCACACAAGTCAGTATGAATAGTTTTTTTAATGGCAGTTGAGTATTTTCTTCCACCATGTCTGACTGACACTATTACATACTTATAACGGTTTTTATGGCTGTGGTTTTGTTCTTTGACCCAGGTACAAGGAACCAATGACAGCAGTGTGGTGAGCAAGGTGTCTGCTGCAGCACAAGGCTACTTTGAGGATGTTTACCTCCAGCACTTTGTGTGCAAAGTGGCAAGGAGAGCCCCACTCATAAACAGGTTAGTTGAGACAGTTGTTTATAGAAGTCAGTGAATCAGTAATTCAAAATGAGTTTGCAATTATGCAAAACAGAGAAAAGAAACAGCTCACATTTCATAAGATAGAAGTTATGATTTGGTAAGTAATTCTTTTCTGACCTGATGAATTAATCTACTTTTGTTTCAGGGGCTACTATGTGCGCTGCAGAGCTGTGGACCACTGTGTGAGGAGGTTTCTGCAGATAACTAAACACTGCCCCAATAGACAAGTAAATGAACAGATATTTTTCAACAATATTTAAGCTTTTATTTGATTCTAAGAAGCTGCATATTTCATTCATTATATCCTCTCTTTAGTTGGCTTTCTCTGTCATTCTCTTTCTCCAAAATCTAGATTTTGTCATTGGGTGCAGGATTTGACTCTTTATATTTTAAGCTACATGCAGATGGGGCCCTCAACAGGGCTGTAGTATTTGAGGTAGACTTCTCAGATGTTACTCGGCGCAAGGCTGCCTTGATTACTTCCAATGTCACGTTGAGGAAAATGTTAGACTCCAATTTACCCTCTCCTACAGGTTGGTTATTTCCATACAAAAGACACACTTTCAATGAGATCCAAAGAAATTTCCACTTTTGTTACATATGCTATGTAGCGATAAGAAGCACATCTCTGCTTGTATGTCTGCAGGCCCTGTAAATATATTGAGTTCCCAGTACCGACTATTAGGTGTGGATGTTAGAGAGGAGCACCAGGTGGAAAAAGCTCTTGGTGCAGCAGGGCTAGACCACACTTCCCCTACACTAATTCTTTCAGAAGTGGTGCTTACCTACATGGAAACTCAATGGTAAGGATTACATTCACATAAAATCTAAAACAGCACTCCATAATCATGTATTTTCAACTTTTAATCTAAGTCATTAACTACAGTGTTACTATATCTTCCAAGATTTTCATTACAATTGTTTTCATGATTAAGCTGGAGTGGAATGTTTGTTCACAGCTATTTAACATTGTGTGTCTCCCAGGTCAGATGCTGTCATTAGTTGGGCAGCAAAGTTCCTACCTCAGTCGCTCTTTTTAATGTACGAACAAATCCATCCCTGTGATCCTTTTGGTCGGATCATGCAAGATCATTTTAAGAAACTGAATTCAACGCTGCATGCCCTTCAACAATACCCAGACACTGCTGCACAGAGACAAAGGTTCCTGGATAAGGCCAGTATTTTCACAATACTGTATATTTGTGTGTATTGTAGATTCAGTACATTTGGTGGCAATTGCATGAGATTGTTGTATATGTAACCCTGTGCTTAGTCAGGCACACTCCTGAATTTGTGTTTTATCTTCAGGGCTGGGAGCAGTGTGTCTGTCTGGACATGAATGATTTCTACCTGGGGCTGGTCTCTGAAGAAGAGAGGAACAGAATGGAGAGTCTGGAGCCATTTGATGAATATGAGGTCAGGTTTTCAACTGAACCTTTATCATCTAATTTTGAGGAATAATAGCTCTTTTCAATTGTACAAGTGAAATAATGCAAATCTGTTACAATAATATTACTCTAAGTCTTTGTGTTTGTCAACTCACAGGAGTGGCACCAGAAATGTTCTCATTACTTCATACTCTCTGCATCCAGAGGCTCTTTCACAGCACAAGCTTTACTCTCATATCCTGCAGGTAGGACTCAGTATTACATTTTAAAATATTAAATCACATTTAAGTGTTTTCTAAATGAGGTTTTGACATAAGTATGATTTTCTTCTCAGTATCTCCATTGCCATCCATCGGCCCATCATTAAGTCCTGTAGCCCTGAGTGTGCGGACCATACCAGTGAGTATGGAGGGGCTGGGGATGGCTTCCACCCTTATGAGCCCAGACCATGTCCTTCTAACAGGAGGCTCCAGCAAAGGAGGCAGGGGAGCACTAACTAGTGTCCTCCTTAGGAGCCAGGATGGTTGGAAATCTGTCTGTGTGGAACCCTCTGGTGGTCTGGGTGAGCTTGGTCTGTGTTTTCCTTCAATAGAAGCTTTTCTTTTGTTCTTTACTCAGAGAGATTATGCTCTAATTACAAGTAGGGTGGTTGTTTAATCTTAGATTAAAAAATTACACCATATCAACCAAAGTTTTTCTTGACAACAATGGGTTTATGAGATGCCGTCCTACAGGTGTCCGGTTATACCACACTGGAACCTCACTTCCAGGAGGAGGTGTTATGGTATTTGGAGGTCGTTCCTCTCCCCTTAACCCAGTCAAAAGCCTTTTCAAAGTGACCCTTGACCCCTGCAGTACGCATACTCATCTCGACTCAGAAGGCTCAGACATAGTAAAACTCTGCATGGAGCAGGTCGTCTGTACAGGAGATTCACCCCCATCAAGATGGAGGCACAGTGCTACTGTGGTCAGTCACAAAGGTGAGATGAAATATGAAGTGTCTGAGTAATCTTGTAGAATAGTAAACCAAAAAAGCAACAAAAATCAAGTAGAGAAACGTATGTCCATCAATCTTTTCTTACTTCATTTTCAACTCATGATACAATAAAGCTCTTGTATTTTTTTCTACAGACAAAGATTTTCTATTTGTTTTTGGTGGAAAGAATGAATCTGAGGAAGTCCTTGGTGATGGCACATTCCTGTCTCTAGATCAAAATCATTGGACCGAGGTTTGCTGAACTCCTTCATGTTTCTATAAATAGAATCACACACACTGATAACACTTCAGTCTTATGATATCTGGCCTCTTCCGTCTTGTAAACACACTGTCTGTATGCATTATTTACAGATCCCAGTAGAGGGTGCAGCACCAGAGGCTCGTCTTTCCCACTCAGCATGCTCATACCAGGGAGGAGTGGTGATGTTTGGAGGTTTGGATAGAAGAGGGGTGCCACTGGGGGACACAGTAGTGTTGAGACCAACTGAGAGTGGTTTCTGTTGGCAAAGAATAGAAGTGCATCCTCCTCCTGTTTCCAGGTTTGTTGTTACTCAGATCCACTCACACCCAGTTTTTACTTCTTTACTTACCATACATGAAAGCAGTGAGACTTGATAGAATGTGCTCTATTATAGATACTCCCATTCTGCCCATGTGATTGGTGAAAAGCTGATTGTGTTTGGGGGAGTGTGGCTGCATCCAGATGGTGTACCAGGTGTTGCAGTGATCAACCTCACCACATGCAGCAGTATGGAGTTCACTCTGGACACGGTCAGTATATATTTACTATACAATAGTACACAGCTTCATAAAACCAATTTGAAGTTCACGTAAAAGAAATTCAGTAATTTGTTTAAAAACACATTATATATGAGATACATGTGAATGATGTAGTACTGAATTGTAGACTGTACACATTTTTCTGTTCAGAATTTTCGGACCAGAAATTGTGGCTTAAAGGAATCCTGTGGTTTAAAATCAAAATTGGAACATCAAATGGTTATGGCATGTCAGTATGTACGGCAATGATTGTTCCTGTGTCAGACCGCAGAATTCCATAGTTGGCCGATTTTGAGCTTTGAGCGG
>JAPTGW010000015.1:20562468-20578860 GCA_029814545.1 Apogonichthyoides opercularis
GTCAGCTGACTGTTAGCTCCATCAAAACCAGATCATGCAAATAGATTGATCCAGGAATTGGTCAACAGTGACAAAGCCTAGCTAGCCAATAGGAGCATCAACACCATAACATTTCCATATTTCCCCATCAGCTGCTTTGGCTCTCCCCTACACTCAAAAATGAAGCTCAGCTATATGATTTATAATGGCTGTTAACATTGCAGAAGCAGTGGTTAATCTGAGGATCAAAACACATGATACATCATTCAGCACAATGAGTAAGAGAGTTAAAGCTGCCAGAAAGATCTCAGCTGTTGCAGATTAGATCTACTCATGAGATGGTTAACTTACAAAGTGGATGATCTTGCAGGAGCTGATGCGGTCATTGAGGCCCATCCATCGCTGATAGTCCGAATATTCCCCCCTTGTCAGTACATACTGGTAGCCCATGTAGTTGGGTCTCTCATACACCACCCAAGCTCCACTCTCCACCCGGATAGAGTTGCAGCGGCTTAGGTAAGTGTGGAAATCTGAGCAGTCGCTGTCACACTCATAGCGACGTCCCTGGAAGTTCTTGTCCTCATAGAAGACAATCTGGTGAACATCACACACTAGTTTTAAATATCTCCTAAAACAATCGGGCAGTTTATCTTCCAATGTTTTCCTGGCATATTCTGAAATTGGGGTCCAACTGATGTTGTAGTTTTAATGTCCATCATATATTAAACCCTCAACACATCATTGCAGACAAATGACCAGGGCAGCCAAAATCTTATACAGCAAAACTCACTTTACCACAATTAAAGAAATCTACATGAAACCTATCTGTAGTGTTACCTGAGGCTGCCAACATTAATGTCAAAGTCAGTCCTAGTTTGGATCACTCACCCTGCCCATCTTGTATATAATGTGGGATAGCCAAGTTGATGGTAAGTGGTGGATCCCCTGAGGTCTCAATGTTGCACAGGCCCCTCTCCAGTCCCTTTTATATTCATGCTGTCCCACATTTATAAACAATAACAGTGTAGGCAAAAGGGGAACAATCGCTTTGTCATGAAAATGAGATCCAAAAATTGAGTCAGTGATTCTAGTGCTATTCAGTTTTTCCAGAAAAGCGAGAAAGGATTACGGCATAATGGCTGGGCATGGGAAACGTCCACTGACCCCACATCTGTACTGGCCGGACATAGCGCTCACCCCCCGCTTTCACTCCCACACCATGTTACACATGCCAGCTCCACCACTTTGTCCCCACCTGGTTAGGGTCTGCCAACTCATGACTTATTTCTGCCTTATGGTTTGCAGTTACAGCAGTGATAGTAATGAAAGTATTATTGAAACCACTCAAACAGAAAATCTTACTTGGTTAATTTTAATATTTTAACTAGTAAGTCACATGGAATATTTGCAAAACAGACGTGGCCAAGGTAGCAGCCATATAGACACAGTATATTAAAAATGCATCATTTCTAACATGAAAATATAGGATCTTAAATGTGCTCGTGTGAAATGTGATTTTTTTTTTTTTTTGCTATATTTACAGTAAAGTTGTTAACTTGAGGATAGAATGGAGTGCATTAAGCATGCCAGTGTAAGACAGAGTAATGTAGTGGACATTACACTTACCACACTTCTTCTAATTCTGCAACTGCCAGTGTTGCATAACAACACATTACAGTTAGCCCTAACTGAAGATTCAACCAGAATGCATGTCCTTATTACTCATCACTTTTGCTTCGAGATCATTCCCTGTATTGTAGATTCAAGACTCGATGCTGTGTCCAGAGGCAAAGACCATATCAAAACAGTAAAAAAACAGCCAAATGAGACCTTTAGTTTAAGTCAGAACCTTTATTTTTTTGTGATCTTTGTGTAGTAACTGCACAGAATGTTTAGTATGAGTCATTTTACAGTTTAATCCTGTACAACTTCAGTGGAAGACATGACAGTAACATTTACTTTAAAAACCTTACAGTAGTATATTGTTTATTGTAATGTTTTATCAGAATGTATTTATGCTGCAGCATAAAAATACTGCAGTAGTTGTATTATGTGAAGTGCATAGTATACTGTGAAACTTCAACTCTGAGCATTCTGTAATGAATGGAAAGCGTGGAAGCAGGGAGTTATTGCTCCAGTGTACTTTTTTTTTGTTGGTATTAAATGCATCAATGGTTCAGGAGAGGATGACTTAAAAGGACAAAAAAAATAATATCACAACTGTTTAATTAATAGAAAAATTAAAACAAAACTACACTAAACATCACCACTTGGTGACAAGTCTGCAAACTAACCAAAAGATTACATTTTGTCTCAGTTGTACATTTCACACCTTAAATTAGTGCACATTAAATCAAAGGGGAAAAAAAAAACTTAAGCACTTCTGAGAATGTTGTCCTATTGGCCACACTGTTGTTGACATAGTCAGTAGGATGAAGTGTAGTACGTTTCAGAAAGACCCAGCCCACTGAGAGCAGTGTAACTACAGTTATTAGCTCTATTACTGATAGCTGACATGCTACAAGTTTAAAATAAGTCAGCTTTGGAAGGTGCATCACTTGTATCTACAAAAATATAGATTATTGTCCTTGTGATGGAAAACCTGATTGTTATTTTTTTTTAATATTTACTATGATGTAACATACACTATATTTCTAAGACCTGAACTAAGGTGCACTACCTTGTCTTACATACCGCTAAGTAAACATCTACATTGATTCATTCATTAAACTTGTGTTATATCCTCTTATTGGAAATATTTTTAATGCGCAGATTCTCCAGGGGTGTATATATTTAGCCACAGCCTCTAGTAAGTCCCTTAAAGATATTGTTTTAAAAACATTTTGCCTGAGAAATAGAAATTTTGATATCTTTTATTTCAATGCGAGCAATGGTCATCACATTGATCCTTCTCCTAAGATGGACCACATTTTTACCTCCTGTAACTACTAGAAAATTTTAGTTTGTTCACAATGTCTTCAAAGATGCTACACCCATTTGTTTTTACAGTCTGCACCACCACTGCCTGCGATGTTGCTCTGCAACATGCCAGTTTACTCCCTACTTGGCTTTCACATGTTTCAGATGTAGCTGCCACTTCAGAGGAAGGACCTGCCAAACAGCAGAGGCTGATAGCAAACCTTAATGAATGGTTCCAAACTTATATGAAGTAGATATGAGTAACCATGAACAAATATTTATGAAAGTACCAATGGGGTCTACTGACTGTTTTTTTAATTATAGGTAAACATATCCTGCTGTGTAAGCTGCCAACAAGAGAATATCAACAATTCAACAAGCCACAGTCGACTGTCCCACTCCCCTTCCATTTTTAATATGTTTTGTATCTTGTCTTATATTGTCTTGGGGCGTGTCTGTCGCATTAGAGGCCTTTAAAGTAGCAATGGTGGGTGGGACGAGACTGTCAAGTTCCTGCCTGTGACCTGTTTCCAAGAGCCACTCATGAAACTTAATTTCCACAAGCTGCCGGAACTGACGCCTCTGTTCCCTGAAGAGAAAACATAATAAGAAATTAATCACCAGGGAAGGGTTGGATCTTGTAGTATTAAAGCACTGTAATATAGTAAACATTTAAGTTACAGACAGGTGACTGTCACTGTCACTAATGAATCCCATAATATCTGTCCCACGAGTGGCCAACTCACATTCTTATTGATTTATAAAATGACTTTTCCATTATGCGTTTCCACTGATAAAAACAGCACACTGAATAGGATCTAAATACACCATGAACCAAAGTTGTCAAGCGTATGACAGATACTTGTGGGGTGTGAAGTAAACCTGGTTTGTCACTCACTTGTTTAGTCGGGCTTCCGTCACAGCTTTCTGCCAGTTGTGTATCCTCTTCTGTTTTTCATCAACTGCTGCCTGGTATGGAGGTGGCAATCCCCCTGGAATCTCACAAGTGTCCCCCTCCATCTGGAAAGGCACGACGAGTGTGTGAAACTCAGCTGGAGACAGCAAACGGTAGCAAGCCGGGTCTGGGTTGGACGGTGTATTGTGCGACGTGTTCATGAGGCCCTCTGTCCCCAAAAGAAAAGGACGATCCCAGGCGTTGGGGACTACAGCCAGGCCCACACTGGCCATATGATCCTCAAGGGATGAATAGTAGGTATGGTAAGGTCCAAGGGTAATGTTTGTGTTTCCAGGAAGAAGCAAAGGTTGTGTTGGCGTCAAAGCATGGATAGTACAATGAGACGAGCCTCCGATGGCTATCCTGCCTGCAACACTAACCACTCGCACATTGTGGCAGCTGTGGATGTGGACGCTCGTCTCAACAGGACCCAGAACCACTGTACAGTCCCGGCATTTGTCCACACTGACTGATCTGAAAGACAACACCAAATTTGACAGATGAGGTTTGTTCTAAAATATAGATAACAAAGCACAAAGAAATGGAACATATCCTAACCTGAGAGGTGAGAGTAGGTATATGAAGGCTTCAGAGCATCTGTGTATTTTGATGTTGGTACCCATCAACTTTTCTGAAGTTTTAGCGAGAGTCTGTTTGAAGACTTGGGACATTAACACCATCTTACTTCCAGGTGGAGCTGTGTGGGTGTTCCGTGCAATTTTAGCTCGTTTCATTGCCCCTTCCACTAGAACAAAGAGAAACAAGTGTAAAAGCCTGGAACAGAACATTTCAAACACCAGTTTATAAGATGTTTTGACAACCAAGTCTGCTTTCCTTTTGCTGCAGACCCTTACACATATGTAGCCGTGAATGCATCTAAAATTACACCCACTTCTGACCTGTACTGAGTGTATCCCATCTGCATTTGTTTTAATAATTTCATATAATATAGCAAAAATATAAATAATAAAAATTCATTCAATATTTCTTACCGATTTTACATCCCCTACATGACAATGTATTTTGTTTGAAGATCATAATGCATCCGACATCATGTTAATTGAACCTGATCCTGCTCTGTCCAGGTCTATCCTAGACATAAATAAATGTATCCGACTATATCAAAGTTGTAAAAAAAAAAAAGAAGTTTAATCTATCACTAACTTCTGCTTTGTTGTCTCCATTACTCAACTCAACAGATTGGATATAAGTAATAAAAAAAAAAAGAAACCTCACTCCAAACATTGGTAGATACCTTGTTGGGCCCAGGCTAGTTTCTTGCCAGCACGAAGACATGCAGTTATTCCAAAAGGGTTGAGTGTGAGGTTGCTTTGGAGACAAGACAGGAGCTTGTGCAGAGGAAAGGAGCAGGTGAGTGTGGAGTAACCAGCTTGCGTCTGCAATGAACTTTTGGTCAGCAGTTTGTGAACAGGTTGAACAGCTCTGTGGGAAACGGAGCCTTCCAAGAGCAAGCCTAGACTCCGCACAGCTTCCACAGTTATCTGACAAAACACAACAGTAAAAATGAGCAATAAAGCCTCAGAACATTTTACCTCTGGCCAAGTATGTTGTGTAATCATCCCCGTTTATCTGTCTGACTCTCTGTCAGTCTGTTTGCAGGATTATGCAAAAACGCCTAATTATCGTGTAGTGGAAGGGTACGGCAAGGGAGAAGAACAAATCCCTAAAAAGAGGTCAAAGCTGAAAAGGTTTTACATTTTCTTTACAATTGGAGATCCCCTGGCTAAATAAAAAATAAAATAACCGCCATCTGAGAAATGGTGGTTAGTCACCATGGCAGCAGTCCGTTACACTATCACCTACCACCCACAGACAGAAAGGAGGAAGGCATCATTTATGGTTTGTTTGTGATTCTGCCTCTTGTTTGTGGGTCCTGGTGAAGAGGTAGAAGTCTGCACTCTTTGAGCGCCGTTTTAGTTTTAATAGATTTTAGAAGTTCATTTCACGTCACTGTAGTTCATTTGTGAACCAAAACTATAGCCTATTTAAAATGTGTTTGTCATTTCTAAAGTTAAATTCAAAGTGAACATGTTGTCAGTTAATGTAGGAGTGCTGCCATTCCACAGACCTGACAGTCTCGAAGGGCCTGTCCAGAGTGTGACAGCTGGCCTGGCTCTACCAGCAGTTCCAGAATTTCAGCTAAATGGCTATGCACAAATGAAAGGTGGGCCTGATCATCCCAGTTCTACAACAAACAAGAAACAGTAGAACAAAAATGAACGATGAGACTGAGAGATTACAAAAATACAAATCCATTTTCACAATCTGAATGGTGCAGATTCCCATAGGAATGATGTATTAATATGTATAAATGACTGCTAATGTATTAACAATATTATCCGCCTGCCATCAGTTTTGTGTCTTTCACAGTAACATGGTTCTCCAATATGTAACCGAGGTGACCTTGTTGTGGGAGCTGGTCTTAGTTTCCCGTTCTGATGGAGAGGGGGAGCGAGTGCGATGACTCGGCCACTCTTCACCAATCAAAGAGTTACGCAGAGACACACGGTTCAGTTGTTGGATGTAGAGGAAGAGGATGAACTGCAACGTATCCACAGATAACTGGTGTTTGAATAGAAAACAGAAATCATATTTAATAGCAGGACAACAGCATCCTAACCCTGTCTTTGTATTTATCAGAGTTCAGAATCTGCAAACAAGCATCATGAAATATGTAGCACAACCTCAAAAGAGGCAGACAAAGCTAAAATCTAACAAAGTGACAATAATATAGTGTTACATTCATGGGTAAACTGATACTTCACAGGTTACTGAATTTCACTCCACCCCTGTCATTTTCACCTTGTTCCTTTGTTGGTCCAGCTCACTTTTGGTGGAGCACTGGGAAAAACACTCTGCCCACTCCAATCTCTCCTCGGGTGTGTGGCCAATAAGAAGGTCAAAGGTTTCAAAGTAGAGCCATGCAAGGTCTTCAGCAAGCTGTAGCTTTCCACAGGCAATATGCCTCCACATTTGCCAGCCCAAAATGGGAAAGCAGCCATCCCGTGTTCTTACATATACCGCCATCTTACGAAGATAGTGCAGGCTGAGCTTGGAAGATGGTGCCACCTGTGGTTCCATTATACTTGAATTAATTCAGAATATTTGGAGAACATGTCCATGAAGAATTCAGTGAAAATGTACTACATATATTCACCTGTAGGGCACCCAGCATAAAGGGTTCCATGCGTGGCCATATGCAGACACCATCTCCATCTGCCTCCGTCTCTGTAAAGAAAATAAGAGGATCTACAAATTACACAAAATAGGAGTTCAAACAAAGTTAGAAATAGCAGCGCCATAAAAAGGTACATAAATGTATTAGTACAACATGATGAAAATACTTCAGCACAAGTGGAAGAGTCTACTGAAAAATATTGCCTGGAGATCTGATAGAGTAAATGTATTAAAGTTTAAATATTTAAGTGCAAGAATCAAAAATGTACAAGTTCAAAGTGCTTAGTTTCTTTCCAATCTGAAACAGCAAAGCTTTTGCCACTTCATTAAATCACATTACAATGTAGATATTGTTTCATTATCTTAATCGTAGGACTAAGAATAGATACATAAGGGCAGCTCTCTTGAAGGTTAAAGTCAGGTTTATTTGTCAATTCACCAGACATTCATTCACTCATTCATTCATTCATTCATACAGAAGAAATGAAAAACAGTGCAAGGGATTAAACACACACAAACTATAAAAATGTAAGAAATAACTATACACATCTAAAATTATAAAAGTATATGGTATGGACTCTATGTACATTGCAGCATTAGTTGTAAGATAGTTGCAGAACGGTTGGTGATGTAGCAGCAAAGATGGTCATAAGATGCAGATAATGCTTCTGAGTTTGGGTTTGAGATGGGACTGAGTTTTATAGTCCAGAATTCAACTTCTAAACAGCACTAAGTATGTACAAGTATGTACAATAAGTGCCAGAGTCTTAAGCCACATCTCAGTTTGCAGTTTATTTAGTATTAAATTGAGACTGCCTATATATTTTTCATTCTCTTTTCTTCAGATACAAGAAAATACAGGGATGATGTGCACAGCCTTAAAAGACAAACAAAACCTGAACTAAATGGGTTCTAAAGGTTAAAGTCACTATTCAGTATGGCCCCCTGTCCCCATGACATGAAGCAAGACAAACAATTACAAACATCTAACATGTTGAATGAAACCTGGCAAAAAACAATAAAACAAATTAAAGCAATGTATCTCATATTGTCTGTTAAAGAAGTGCACAAGGTGGTCACATGAGATACTAAATCTTTGGTTTATAGAGGATGTTTTTTCCCCTGAAACGTGTGTTTTAATGCTGTTCATGCTTCTAATATATTCAGATTGTATCTTAAGAAACTGAGAAATGCATTTGTGAGGTCATTATAACTTTACTAAACCAGCAAACTTAATGTTGGTTTAGGACTTTTGCACACATACATACATACATACATATATATGTTGTCTGAATAAGCATCTGCATTTAGGCTGACCCAATTGTGATACAATAAGCTAACAAGCTAGATGATGTACCCATGACAACTGGGAAACTAGGCTACTCATGCCATCAACACCTGACATCACAAAACTAAGTTTAGAAAGCTCATCAGGTTTACGTAAAACAAAACAAAAATCCTGATAGAAAGCCAATGAAATGCCCTAAACTGACTTATCTTGACTCTAGTAAGAGTATGATAACTGATCTGAGAACTTAATTGTTGTTAGACTTCACTGAATTAATGTGCCCATCGGTAATATAGCTGACGTTAGCTAGCGATTCTCGCAAAGAAAAGCTTTAAGAAACAACTCACCTCCAGACATTGTCCTCGTCGTTGGTCCGTCTGGATGTGAGAAGGTTTGAAGACTCATCAGTGAAAGTAAAGACGGGGAAGAGTCATTTCGTTGGTGCTGTTATGGCTGAAGAGCTGTCCCCGAAGTCTGTGTACATGTCTGTCGTTCTTCCTATTTGGCGCCCTCCTCTCTGCTCGGGTCTGACATCTGTTGCGCGCAGTTTTCGGGGGCGCGCTTAATAGAGTGCCGTGGTCCGTATCATACGGTAAAAAAATGAGCCAGATCTACTTGGATTTAACTATTGTACAACTATTAAACAATTTGGAACAAACAAGCGCAAGTCGAAGTTTATTAAGTCAAACGCAGAATCAGAAATGTTTCTTTAAAAGTGGGCGGGGTTTGGTCCCAGAGACGAATTTGCCGACATCCAGTGGGAGGGGCTTCTGTGACAGGAGGAAGAAGGCTTTTGACTTGCAGCAGGCTCCAACCTTCAAAAAGCCGGTTATTGTCCTGGCCCTTCTCGTACAATCTTCTGGACCTATGGCTGCCAAAGGGATGAATCTGTGCCATGTGTGCTTCCTTCTTCTTTATGTTGTCACAATGGTGCTTGCTGGGTAAGTCGGTTATTCTCGCAGAGTAGCTCACAACGGTGAAACAGCATCTCCAGCTGGTACACATGTTCCACTGTGATTGGTCTAGACGTGTTCTCCATGTGTGGACAGGACTGAAACAGACTTATAACATAGGTTATAACTTGGTCGTATGAGTTTTGCTGTGTTTCACTGTTAAGCGCTGTTGTCTACCGTTTAAAATACAGAGACCACTGCTCAACATAACTCTATCGGCCATGTTTTGGTTGGCAAACACTAGCTAGTTAGCGTTAGCTTCCTAGCTACCAGAGATACTGAGCTTCCTTTTTTCATAGATATTGTAGATAATGTGTTAAATACGGATGCTATCAAAGCTATTCCTTATGTGGACGTAGCAACGGTGATAGCAGATGCACATTTTACACTTGCTATACATGTCATTATGCTTCATAACCTCTTCTGTCTCCCTTGAAGGCGAGATTTCTACAAGATCTTGGGAGTGAGTAAGAGTGCATCGGTGAGAGACATTAAGAAGGCCTACAGAAAACTGGCTCTTCAGTTACACCCGGACAGAAACCCAGACGACCCAAAAGCTCAGGATAAATTTGCAGATTTGGGGGCAGCTTATGAGGTGGGTATCTGCCTGTTTTTTGTATATATGGATAAGTTACGGTCAAAACGTATTTCCATTCATATGTGTTTTATGTCATTGATAGGACACAGTATAGTAGGTTTTTATATGATAATGTTGAATTGTGTGCGGAAGCGCCTGAAGCACTGATACAAAAGTCTTTGTACTGGCTATTTGGTTGTTGTTGGAAACCGTACCATCGCTGTGATTGGTCGTCTAGACCGTGTGGCTGTATCTGATTGGCTATTACGCAGCACCGTTTGCATTCAGAAAAACCAGACGTGGATGAGTGGGAGTGGGCTACAGTACTCCAGGTGTTTCCGTATCAAATGTTCCCATTTCACTTAAAAGTCACAGTGATTCTCTGTGGAAAATTAGTGCAAACACCCGGAAGACACACACACACACTGAAGATATAGTGAGATGAAGGTTTAACAATAATATGGAAGGAGATCTGAAAAATAATAGAACCGATTCGATAGTGGTTCTACACACGCAATAAAAATGCAATTGTACTGTAACATTGCAATGCTTTTGTTTCATTTTCTATCGGAGTGGTGTTTTTTGGCACTCAAAGCAGTTTCATAATGTAAATGTAAATGTATTTGTTACATATGGTTCAACATAAGTCACCTCTTTCAACCCTTTAGTTTTATGTTTCAACATCCTGGAATTTTTTTACTCAATTCAATATATAAAAATGTACAAAGTATGCATACTTCATGCAATAACAACAATGAGGTTTGTTCATTTGTATCAAATGGCTTTCTTGAACATTTGAGTGTAGAGCTGCCCAATTAATCAAATCCCAGTGTCATCTTGTGTAGTGATACAATCCCAAAGGCCGTTTAAAGATTCCATTTGTCTAAGAAGATATTTATTCGCAAATTCACTTGGATCATAATACTGTATTGTCTACAATAATTGCAATTTGACTTTTTCACTAAATCCTGCAGTTTTAGTTGAAAGGATCCAGATGATTTGGTCAGAGCTGTAACAACTATCATGCATAACTTTCCTAAAACAAGTAATAATTAGAAGAAAATGTGATAGTATTCAAATATCCTTAAAATATATAGACATGAGCTTGGTTCTGTAATTTTTGTATTGAATTACACTGCACAGGAAAAGGTGCTCATGGTATTGGGTTTCATGATGATATATGAAATGTAAACAACTGACACGGTGCTATATTATAGGTGCTCTCAGATGAAGAAAAAAGGAAACAGTATGATGCTTATGGAGAGGATGGGCTCAAAGAAGGTCACCACAGTTCACACAACGATATCTTCTCCAGGTTGGTTTATTGGGGAATTTTTATTGCATTGGCGTATTTTTGTGTATGCAGCTACATGACTCTTGTAAGGACATAAGAAAAATAGACATGTTATTTCACTCCTTGAGCCACCCACAAATATCCAAAATCTGCTTGCTGAAACTGTATTTTTGTTACTTTGAAGAATACAGAATACTCCCACTTTCCTCTTCATTGGAATTGGCACTGTGGAAGAACTGTATCACAACAGCAAAATAAAATCCCATTTATTTATTTTAATCAATTAATTTTTAATTATTATTTTTTTTACAATGCCACTTTATAGCTTCTTTGGTGACTTTGGGTTCATGTTTGGAGGCAACCGGCAACAACAGGACAGGAATATTCCTAGAGGGAATGACATCATACTGGACCTGGAGGTTACGCTTGAAGAGGTGTATTCTGGAAACTTTGTTGAGGTGAGGAGGTTTCTTCTGCAGTAACCTCTCAGGATTTTTTTTTTTTTTCTGAATTAGCAACTTGCTAATTTGCGGTAGAACGAAATACTTTATTCTTTGAAGTCAGCCAATTTCTAAGTGAGCTCTTGCACCATTTTGTGCTAAAGGTGGTACGCAACAAGCCTATAGCCAAAGAAGCCCCTGGCAAAAGGAAGTGCAACTGCAGACAGGAAATGAGGACAACACAGCTTGGACCTGGTCGCTTCCAAATGACACAGGAGATGGTGTGTGACGAGTGTCCTAACGTAAAGTAAGTTTTTCATCTTTTTAAATTTATTTACAAGAATCTGCCATACAATTATTGTCACAAAAAAGAGGAAATTTGTATACAACCAAATGTATTAATCAGTCACATATCAAATGCTGGGGACGACTCTGTTTTTAAACCCTGCAATCTCAGTTTTTACCCTTCAGCTGACTGGCCAAAGGGGTATTGTAATCGGTTTGTCGTCTGTCTGTCCGTCCGTCCGTCTGTTTGTCCATTCTAACCGAGGGGTATTTGTGTGCAACACGTTCTGTTCTAATAGTGTAGATCAGAGGTTTTCAACCCACACAAGCTGGCAGTGGTTTACTAGTCACATCTCAGAAGCTCACTGAAGGTTTTATGAATCAGAATAAGTAAATTCTCTTACAGAAAGTCAGATTGGTTTGCATTTTTTCCAATTAAGCTAATTCAGCAGGCTAGAACACGCCAGGTTTGACAATACTGCAAAAATAACCGAGCCAGTAAAAGATCAAAAATGGTATTACACTCATGTGGAGTGATGTAGGATAATATAATTTGGCCACAAATATGAACACAGAGAACCACTTCACCACAATTTTCACAGGACGTTCTGGCTGATGGCGTCTAGATTTTGTGATCCAAAATGTTATTGTTACAAACATTTTGTAAATTTTCATACAAAAGAAGCTTGTTCAGCTGGTTTGGAGATCAGTTCTATAGATAAATGTTACTACTAATATGAAACATGCATAGCGCTTGGTCACTTTTATGTTCCCAAATTATTTCTCAGAGGGGAAAAAGTTGGAAACTCAAGGTAGTAAGATTGTCTTGGCTTCACACTCATTGTCACATGTGCTTAATTCATCCACTTTGATTAGTACAGGGTGAAACTACCTATGGACTATCTTTTTTTCTCTCCATTGGGTGGGAGGTTATATCCTTTTCTATGAATTGTATTAAATTCTGCCTGGCTGTTGAAATGCTGTGTATGTATGTTCAGTACAGTTTTTCCCAGACAAACATTCCTAAGTTAATTGTAGCTGCTAACATTTTTCTTTATTTATATGTTGCATATTTGAAAGATGCAAAATAAATTAAATTTCAATTAAAAATACACTAAATCCTAACTCTTAAAAGATGGTGTTGAGTTCAGAAGTTTAACTCTATGAATATGACACTTTACATGAGTAAAATAAGGTAACAATAGTGCATATATTTGTAATCCTTGCAGTGATAATAGAGTTGTAATAAATTAACTTACTATGATGATTGTGTTTTTTGCACAATATGCAATTCTCAAAATTTGTCAACAGTATTACACTGTATAGGCAACTAAAGAATTCGGAATTATACTTTCTTGTGTTGTCTGGCAAAAGTACATTTGTTATCAACATCTGTAAGTCTTGAAATATGCATGTTCATTTGTCTATATTTGATGTGGGTTAGATTACATTCAAAGTCTGATTCAGTGATTTGGAGAAACTATACAAGAGTGTTATAGTTGAGAGCAGTGTGTTCATACCTGTCTAGTGTAAAGTCAGTACCAGGACCCAATTTGTAGATTTGCTGCAAATGACATGATTTGTGTAATTATTCACATGGTGTATGTGAATTTCTTCTTAATTACAGACTTGTTAATGAAGAGAGAACACTAGAGGTAGAAATTGAACAGGGAGTGAGAGATGAGATGGAATACCCCTTCATTGGAGAAGGTAAGGACACCTGAAGCGTTATATTAAATGTATATACCGAACTCTTTTAATTCCATGCACTTAAGATCTTACATTTAACACACAGGGGAACCACACATTGATGGCGAGCCTGGAGATCTGCGTTTCCGCATCAAAGTTTTGAAGTAAGAAAAACTTGGACTGTACTGCATGAAACAAGTCACTTAATTGCAAAGTATCAGTTGAAAGAGGTTAAAACTGTATTTGTGATATGGCGATACATTTCTTTCAGACATCCAGTGTTTGAGCGCAGAGGTGACGACCTGTACACAAATGTCACAATCTCATTGGTGGAGGCACTGGTTGGCTTTGAGATGGACATTGTCCATTTGGATGGCCATAAGGTCTGTTCAAAGTTAATGTTATGGAGTTATATCAGCTTTCAAACCTTTTCTTTTTAAAAGATTAATGTGTTACTGAAAGTAAGACTTCCATTTGAAGTGACTGGCTGATCTGTCATCTCCTTTCAGGTCCATATAGTGAGAGACAAGATCACTAAGCCTGGTGCACGTATGTGGAAGAAAGGAGAAGGCCTGCCAAACTTTGACAATATTAATATCCGTGGTTCCCTCATAATCACCTTTGATGTAGAGTTTCCTCAGACACAGCTGGATGATCAGCAGAAAGATGGTGAGACTGGCAAAGCCTAGAGACACTGATCTGTCACCTATCTGTATTTTACATGACTTCCATGTCAAAGTAAAACCTGAATAAGTAAATGGCAAATGCAGATCCTTCCTCACATGTGCACTACATGGTTCAGTTAGTGATTCATTTCCAGGAATGCTCTGTGGTTATATACAAAGGCTGAGCAGGCCCACCTGATTCAGATAAAGATGGTGAGAAGAAAAGAAATAAGTAACTTATAAAGAGGGTTGTGGCACAGATGGCAGGAACTTCAATCACAAATATTCCTCAACTGGTTTGTGTTTCAGTAGGAACAATGACTAAAGTGACATCTGCATATAGATCTATGGAAAAGACATTAGAAGTATGAATTTTTGCTAGCCTCAGGTTTCAATTCAATTACGATTTACAAGATGACAATGTGAACACTCAGTGATTCTTGGTGGTTCCTGTATTGTATCCTCCATTATTATTACCTCACCTGGCTACTTTTTTTTTTTTAGCAATTAATACAAACAGCCAGATAAATCTGAAAACACCCTTCCATTTAGAAAATGCTTTAAAAAATCAGTTTACAACTGTCTGAATTATTTTATTACCCATATCTGTGTGATTGACAACAGTACATTAACATTACAAAAAAACATAAATCCTAATGCAATGCATTATAACTAGATGTAAAGAGTCATTGGTGATTTGGTTATGATGTCTATATCACAATACGTCTTTGACGCTAAAAACATCTACACCCATAAAAGATCAGCAAATCTGGTCAAAAACTGGGTTTCCGATGTACATGTGGGTAAAAGGATGCCTGTACATTAGTGTAACGTGTAAGGATAAACAAAACAACTCTTCCACAAGAGAGAATGTGAGTGAATCACATGATCAGAGGCTCTGTTCAGACCCAGGATTAACATATATCCTGAGTGACCTTATATCAGTCATCACAATGTCATGCAAAATAAAAATGTAAAAAAAAAAGTCAGTTTTCATATTGACATTTAAAGTATATTGATACACAACGTCAAATCCTACACAGAGTAACAGAGAGTAGAGACGGATGTAGGAAAGCGATCTGGTCAGATGAGTCATCTTTTATCATATTCTGAAGTGGCTTCACTTCACTTTAACACACTTGATTCTGGTTTTGCCCTTAAATTGTACATATGTAGCTTACTTTTAAGTGAATTATAATCAATTGTATACACAGATATCAGTTCACCAATAATAGAGTTAACTGATGGTACCAACTTATTACAAACCATCTTTTCTTAACAAAATCATTAATTATCAGGCTATCAAAGACCATGTTCACGTGTGAGATCAACAATTTAATACTTTTTAAAGTGAAGTAATTTTTATCCTAAAAATGATGCATCGGTAGAGTATTCAAACTGTAAAAATGCTGAATTTTAATTCATGTATTTAGAGTTGAGAACTGTATGTATATAAATGCTTTACTCGCAGCTTTTAAAGTGTCTTTGTGTTTGCATAGATTAAGATTTTTGAAAGTATAAAGATTCTTGATGCGCTGCCGTTAACGTTTATCACTCTGTTGCAGGTATTCGGAATCTTCTGAAGCAGGGATCTGTACAAAAGGTTTACAATGGACTACAAGGATACTAACACCAACAGACACAGCCTGGACTGAATTTATGCCACACTTTCACACAAACACACACACACACACACAGACACTTTCTACCAACAGGAGCGTGCTCCGTAACTTTGGCCAGGGTGTATTTATTATTTTCAGATAGTTCTCAGGAGGGCTTGAGTCCAATTTGTTTTTACAGCAGTAACACAATTACTGACGTTTTATTTGAGGTATATAAATGGAAAGGATGCAATGTCTTTGTACTGTTTATGTCCCAATATTATTACAGAAATATTCTCTTCAATGTGAAATGTTGAGATCAGACCTACTTTGTCTAGTTCTGTGTCAGCCACTATAGCATCTTGGAGAAAACAGTTCAACACTTTTACACTGTTGAAGAATGAGCTACTGAAAAACTGGACGTCTGAAATGAAAAATCCCCAAACCACCCGCTAATATGTGCAAACCTGAAATTTGGTCTTTTTTTGTTATAATTAATTTTATGAATGTACAGCAAAGGACTTCAGCTGTTGAGTCATGAAATGTTTT
>JAPTGW010000015.1:20910208-20923705 GCA_029814545.1 Apogonichthyoides opercularis
TATTAACACTGCGTAAACCATTTCCCACCGGACTTCTCCTTTAAGAACCTTTAAAAGGAACAGCAGACACTATTAGGAATTTTTAACATGGTTTCTAATTGGCTCCAGGATAACTCACCTCATACTTGTCAAATATCTGGCGATGATGGAAGTAGGCATGAGAGAATATCCTATAAATGCGACGACACACAGAGCCCAGTTTGGCCACTGATGACTCCTTGATACTCACCCTATAAAACAAATCAGCAGCAAAAATAATATACTCAATGTAAAACTGCAGCAGTACAGCTTCATGTTGACAGTCTATAAAGGCACTTAAAAATAACAAGCTGGAAATAAAAGGTGTTAGTTTACGCAAACAAAATTAAAACCCTCTAATCTCCATATGTGTTCCAACTGTGATTGGGAAGTTACAAAGTGTATTCCCCAAACACTCATCCTATCCTAATCTCAATTTATTGAATGTATGCTGGTGTCCCTCTTCACATTCCTGTAAGGGCACACTTACAGAAGGCATGGTTACTTTGTTATGTACTTGAGTATTCTTACATGCTTATATCACAATGCAATGTTTCCCAGTGAAGAAAAGTGCACTCACATGGCACAACATGGTGTTCAAGATTCTATTACTACTGTGGGTTATTTGAAGTTGTTTTGGGCAGTAGACAATGTCCCTTGACCATGCCTTATAGAGTTATCAGAAATGTAATGCAGCAGCAATTAAATGCTCATTGAAATGTAATGGCAGACAGCTGCAGAATATGCAGGTGCCATAGTGTATCAATCACGCCGGATATGTACCACGCTTCAGCCCACCTCTTCAAGCAGGACATACCATGTTATGCAGCAGTAACTCAACTCAAATAAACTGGACTTTTAATGTCAAATGTGCTCAGCAATTTCACATTTACCTCGTGCCACACATACTAAGACAGGATGGAACAATTGTCATTATGTGCAAACGCATTTGTTCCTAACCAACCAGATACTTATGACAGATGACTGACCTGCTGGGGAAGTATTTGTTGCTATTAAGAAGGCAGGCAGCTCCGTCCAGCGTGTGCCTGGTGTAATCAATGGCAGGGCACTGTAGATTCAGCAGAAAAACAGTTAACATAGATCATTCTTTTTTTCCACACACCAAAGGGCAGACTGAAAAGGAGGTCAGCCTTGGCTCACCTCTTTGGGTGTCTTGTGGGCAGCACATAAAAAGATCCACTGCTCTGTGGCTGTCATCTGGGTGCAGGTGTCTGGATGGCACTCACTCTGAAAGAGCACAAGATATGTATCAATATAGATTTCACTTAACAGCCAAAAACTCAACATGAACATTCACTTTAAAATATTCAATTAGGAGCACAAACCAAATCTCGCTGATTCTTTTAACTGATCCGTTACATCTCACTTAATCTCCAAACTCCTGTGTGATCAAGAATTCATTTCCAATTATGTAACTAATTGTGTATGCTTTTGTATTACACTATGTGTGAAAGATTAGACTGGTACACAATAACCGATTTGGAAAGAAACCCAGACATTTTTTTGGGGGAAACTAAACTTTCAAAGCACTAACATTCCATTTTACCACTGACTGATTATATTCTGCTGGTGTCCAATTGATTACTTTGGTGCTTATTTGTTTACTTTCCATACAGCACAATAGTGTGCATTCCTTTAAAGCCTTGAATTATGCATTTTCAAAATCCTTACATTAATTACCCTGATAGGAATGTTTGTTTTGAAAATATAATTCTTGTTTGCCTAGTAAGAAGATAAAACCTACCTGCAGTTTGACTGCTAGTCCATTAAGCTCCAAGCAAAACTGCCTACAAATAACAGAACATGAGCAGTCAACATTAACTAGAACAATAAATATCCCAGGACATCCAGTCCTGGATAGTATTTAGACAGCCAAATAACTTTGGTCCCATGGTTTAAAACATACCTTAGGTGCTCATACTTCCACACACCCTCATCTTGACCTTCTGGAGGTTCTAGGATTTTGTCGATATTGGAGCAATCTGACCGGATGTTCTGCTGAATGTACTGTAACAGACACATATATACATGCATTAATACAGATATCCACTCTGATACAAAACTCTTCTGTTTCTGATTATCCAAACAGTATGTTAAGAGGAATTATTCGGCCAAGAGTTTTTCTGGAAAACTAAGAATGCAACCCCTACATCAGGTTTACTATCAGGTTCAAAATCTGCACAACCAACAAAAGTTACATAGCATTCAGAAAGTAAACAGAGTCTGTAGGGTTTTCCCTCATCTTATAATACTTGGGTGTTGCTGAGCTGAAGAAACAAATAACCTCAGCTGAGATTTTTTTTTTTTTGCCACACCAGAGATTACAAATAAGACATCCTGTACTGCCAGAAAGGATGTCCACTTTTCAGAAAATATGAATTGTGTGTTCACAATTTTTAGCAATTTCTTAAATAGTGATAGTAAAATCCAAAACTACATATAAATCTATCCTCAAGCCAATGTAAAATAAGCAGGAAAATAATAATCATCTTATATTCACTCTGAAAATCAAATTATGTTTCTATCAGATGAGTTAACATGATTCATGACATTTTGTTGACTTCATCACTCACTAAATCTTATGTGTCCGTGTCCTGTCATATTGGCAAATGGCTGCAAATTTTTTCATAGCTTACATTGTACTAGCTGTCTGCTTGTTACTTGTATTATATTGCAGTTCTTCTGAGACATGCCCATAACTAAAACCTATTTTATGAGGATAAAATGCTGATGCATTCATAAATGTTGGTATTCTAAGTATATTGTTATATACATGTATGTGCAACGTCATCCATCCATTTAGTTGATGTAGTAATTATTAATGTATCCCCCACCAAGTACTTTATTAAGCCATGTTCTATACATTTGTGTCCTTTATCATTTGTGTGTTTCCTTCATTTAACAAAACAATTAATGCTTATAAGTCGTGACCAACCAACAGTACCTCTTTCAGTATTCATCAGTGTTGACTAATTTCCAGGAATAACTAATTACATTCACAGTAAGATTTCTGGCGGCTTCATTGCTCATCAACCTCCACACCAAGCACCACCAAAACACTTCTGTCAGTCTATAAAAGGGTCAAAATGAGGGGAGTGCTGAGTGACACACTGGCACCTCCACTCACACCCGCACGCCCACACACATGCCAACACACCTGTTGAACAGCCAGGGTGCTGTCCATCTCCTCAAATGATTCATCCGGCCAGTTGTAGAAATCCTACACACAGGGGGAGGACAATTTTAGTCTACACTCAAACCGGACATAGCTGGCATTGTAACATAACCAATGCCGTTAGCTGTCATTCTGCTAACCTGAAACATCAAGATCAAGCGAGCACTCGCCTTAAAATGTAACACTGTCAAAGGGGGAATGACAAAAAATCATCACATTTTGATGTTTACTGTCTGAAAATCGACAAAGCGATACAAAAATTCATGAGAGAATATCTTACTGTCAAAGAAAAGCCCGACATTTTTTTACACCACACACCGCTACATATTTGCTAGCTAGCCAAACCAGTTAACATATGATAGAATACGACTGCTTCCTGCAAGTCAACAGCGAGAAAAATGCTTTTAACATACGCTCAGTTGCCTGTAAATATATGCTTTTTAATCGTGTGTAGAGGTTACTAAACAGACAAGCAATGTAGGTTTCTGCACAAGAATGAGTCTCAGTGATCATTAGGCTCTGAAGCAACGCCCAGAGTGGTCTAAGTTAGCGTTGCTCCAGGAACTAGACGGAGCAACAGCTAACGTTAGCTTGTTGGCTATTTCCAGGTCAGGCCCTTCCTATTTGTGGTCTGCGACCAAGCTAAAGACAACAGGCTTGAAATAAAAAATAATTGACTCCAATGAGACGCAATCCTGTAGTCATAAGGCGGTACTAGCAGTTATTTACAAACGCTTTTGTCATGGAAAAAAGTACCTTTGCCTTGGTTCCAGGCCGATTCCTCCTGAGAACTGCAGTACCCTCCGCCATGACCATCTCGACAGAATACCCGGATGTTCGTCAGGCGCTGTGTTGTAGCAGCAGAATCGGATGTGAGCTCAACGAGGAGCGGCACACTCAAATGTTATTAAAAACATAAAGTTACAGTACAGTTTCACATTTTAGACACTAGACACTGGTTTTCAACAATTTACTTTTTACTCCACTAGTTTATATATTTTTTCTACTTATGACTATACTGCAAACTAATATATCACTTGTTTTAATGTATTTATAGGTTGTTTTTATTTTTTTAATTTTAGTTGTGACAAATTCGCAGTATCAGCTGGCTGATACAAACTTTTTTTGGCATTCTTCTACATTAAACTACTCAATAAACCCCAGAAGTAGCCTATGTTCACACATTGCATTTAAAAAAAAAAAGACTGATCTGATGTTAACGTCGACATGCGACTCACTCATCATTATTATTATTATCATTATTATTGGTAGTAGTATATAATGTGACTTCAGTCTAAATTGCCATTTAAAATTAATCAACTCTGTACTGGACAGAATCACTAGCATGTTAAGTATTTCACATGAATTCGACAACGACTTTTATGCATATGACCCAATTTAGGACTGAGATTTAAATCCCAAAACAAAACAGTGTCTCTCACAGAAATTACTGCTTTCAGAAAAGCATAGTGGATGACCCTTACTTTTTATGGTTATTTTTCTTATTCCACTGTGCTGCAGTGGCCTCCATAATGCATGAGATGTATTTTGTGTAAAGCCTTTATAATTTTTTATTTACGAAAGTCAAAAGACAGCTGGACCACCAAATCAAGTTGGTCAAAGGTCATTGACATGATTCAGGCTTGGCTAAGTTTAAGTACCAGACATTGCACATGTACATAATATATTTTTACTTATTACCAAATTAGTAGTGTTACCTTCAAGATTTATATAAATATAGAAATCAGACTATCAATTACACATAGGCCATTCTGCACTTCAAAATTTGGTAATTGAAGCATATTTTGATAATACTTTGTACTTTAATTTACAATGCAGGACTTTTCATTTTAACATTATCTTTATACTGTGCCATCTATATTTCTATGCCATTATCTTTTCTAGTAAACTTCAGTACCTTAGAAATTACTTTTTTCATTCAAATGGGCTGACAGTGTAGTTCGCTTATGGCCTGGATATGCTAGTCCTAAATTAGATTAATGTAGATAAACCAATTGATCTACAACAACATCCCCAGATTTACCTTGGCGAGTCAGTTCCCATTACGGTAGGTTTCAGAACCAGCTCCATCTGTTCCATCTTAACATGTGTGAAGTGAATGTGTGAGTATATTTAAAGTCAACTTTGGAAATAGTATGAACGTGTATATATAAGCAAAAAGACAACTGTCAACAGTTCACTTTTATTGTTGTAACAAAACATGATTAGAATTATTTACAATGTCAATAACATAGAAAAAGGAAAACAGACATGAATGAGGCAATTTAATTTCTTCTCCAGGGATGACTTTACATGTTCTACAGCAATGAAAAGAACTTGACTCATTCGACGTATTTGCCAAGGATATCAGCATCACGGAACAGGAAATAGTCCTAAAGAACAGACTGAAAGTTAAAACCAAGTACAACAAAGAGGATGTACACATAATGGACTGGTTTGAAATAGACTTTACTGTACCTTGTCATCTAGAATGACTTTGGTTCCACCATATTCTGGCAGGAGAACCTTCTCTCCAACCTTCACACTGATAGGCTGTACATCTCCTTTCTGGAAACATACATGTTAATGAGTTGAATCTTGAATGAAAAGAAACTAGAGAAACTTCCTCCAAAACATGCTCTAGGACATTACAGGCTTAGAATAAGTGATTACCTGATTGACAGAGCCAGGTCCTACTGCTACTACTGTGGCCTGCAGCACTTTGCCTTGAGATTTTTCTGGTAGCATGATGCCGCCTTTTGTTACCGTTTCTGCAACAAATTTTTCCACTAGTACCCGGTCAAACAAGGGGAGGAATTTTCTGAAGGCCTGCAAATGATCACAAATTTCAAATGTTGGTTAAAAAAAAAAAAAGAACAAACAAAAAACACTTTGGGGTTTGTTGTAAAATTCCTATGTGACCAGACAGGAATCATCAGTTATCGCTGTTCTGCTAGAGGAGGGGGAGGGGAGTTGGGAAAATTTGGAAGGAGGAGTTGAAGGGTAGGGGGTGGTGAAATCCAAGGCTACAGATAGCTTAAGTGAAGACAGCCACCACACAATAAACTAGAAGCACTGGCACAGATGTGATTTTTGTGAAGTCAATTACAGTAATAACTCAACTTTTCTTCATTTTCTCAAATATTTCAGGCACATGAATGAGGACAACAGCTTGAAAATGAAGAAAGAACCAGCTGTCGACAGGTTTGATAAGAGCAGATGCACAACTGACCTTGGGTGAAGGTTTTCTGGGAGAGGGATGGAGGAGGAGGAGGGAGGATCACAGTTTAATGATTGGCTAATGTGGCCAGAGGAGGCGGGGTTACACTTAATTCATAAGTTCAATGTTTAAACCAACACATGGAAGGACAAAGCCTGCTCATCTGCTGAGAAAATACTTTGGTGATAACGCATACGTTTTGGGATACACTCACTGTTGCAAAATCTGTCCACAAAAAGTCTAGGCGCCTTGAAAAGGTGAACTAACCAAGGTTTTTTTGCATTGCAAGATAAGAGTCAAGGCCAGTTTACCAATGTTCCAGAAGGTTCCATTTCCAGTATTTTCTTTGTGTGGAAATATGATCAACTTGGTAATATGATGAGAACCTAAAATAATAAAAACTACAAATACCTGATATTACACTGAATGTTACTTGAAGTTGGTACACAATTGTTTCAATAAAATGCAATATAATTCACTTAATATAAAAGCCATGTATCTTACTACATTTTATTGATCCAAAAGAAAACTGCTCGAGTTACTACTCAACTAATAGACAAAAAGACTGATAATGAAGTAATACAGCAACTAGAAAAAACACTTTATAGCAGTAACATAATATCACTTGAAATGTTATTTTCACAGGGACAGAGTGAATAATTATAACAGCAAGTAGGATATAAAAAAGTGAAATCAAGTTTGGATAGTTTTTCCATTATGGTACTGACAAACTAAGGCCAGAAGGGGATGTGCAGATTGGAAAAGTCTGAATCTTGAGTCATAAATAAAATTTGCAAGTTATGTGAGACTTAGGATATTTTACAATTACACGTCACATGCAATAAATATATAGCACAAGAATATTGAGGGCTGGATTTGTAATGCAACATAACAGTATTTGATCTCTTCTGTAATAGGCTGCAGGCACGGATAAGGTCATCAAGTCAAAAAAAAAAAAAAAAGGTCATCAAGTCATAGTTAACGTAGCGGAAGCCGGAAATGGTGACAACTAGAGTTTAATTAATTCTTTTTAGTGACAAAATGACACATTGAATGGAAGTTATTCATAAAGTAGTATTAGAAAGACAAACTACTATATTGACAAACTGCTTTAAAGATAAAAGTCTGCTAATGGACTCTGATCTAAGACATGGATGATGTTTCATTCATCCACATGTGGCAGCTGCAGAGATGAATAAGTGTATACACTGGGTATTTACACACATTTTCAGAATTACCAGAGTGCAGATGTGAAAGACATAGATAATACCTTTATATTTAGCCAGAAGAGATCATTTGTATCAGCTGTAAGCAAGCTTTCAGGTGCAACTAGAAGTTAATTACCAATAAGCAAATCTGTCTCCTTCACTTACGGTCCCTACAGTGTAACGAAAGATAAACATGCCGGTATTTAACCCGTGTCCTCGTTTTACACCGCTTCTTACCTGATTGACCTTGTCAGTTGATGTTAACGTAGCTAACACATCAGCTGCTAACATTAACTTAGCCAAGTCAGACTGCTAGCCATACGGTGCGGGATTACATTATTAAAATGACCTGCCGGCAACAGCACAGACTTTATTATCAAATCAAACCCTGAACAAAATGTCTTACCATTTCTGATGTGTGAGACGTCTACGAGCGGCGTGGAGCAGCACCACGATTTCTTCGTGAGCGAGGATATATGACACACTGAAGGGGAATCACTCCACGTGAGGAAATATCCAGAAGAAATATGCGCATGCGCAACGCTGAGTTGAACTTTGTTTCTGATTCTTTACCTTATAAAACATCTAAGTACTTATAAAACAACATCCCGTCAGTTGTATTTATGTATATTAGCATCACAATCAATATAAAGACAGTTTTCAATCACTTTTTTGCGTTGTTCCAGTTATTTACGCAATCACGGTTAGAGCAACATTGCACAATGTCAACTTTGACCCTTATTTTTTTTCCTCCAATGGCACACAAGAAATTTCTGGAATTGTCAGCCCCGGAACGAGCATTACGAAATATTCTAACAATTTCTCACAGTCTGCATGCATGTTTTTACGCACAAGGTTAGAATCATATGATAAGAAAGTTTGTAGATTTTTGGTAAGTATGAGATACTTTTAATAAAAGCGTAATAGGGCTAATTCTTAAGTCTAATTTTCTTCATTCATGATTAGGGGCGTGCCGGTAAATTACCCGGATGTGATCGGCCATGTGCAGTTCCATCTCGTAGGCTCACTTGTTCCATACTGCTGTCCTCTCCTCCAGTCGTTATATCATTCCGTGTTGTACACCTTGTAGCGATTACAAGCTCTTTACCGCAGAAGTAAGTACTGACATTTATCAAGTTGTTAAATATATAAAGCCGATGTTATAGATTGTGTGCTTTTGGCTAAAATTGTTTAATGTAAATCATATTGAGGTTGCAGTGAGCACGACACTTTTCAGCAATGCTAGTTTGAATTACTGTTGGCTAACATATTCTTCTGTTAAACTATAGGGACATATATGTTATAATGTCTCTACAGGAGTCAAATGGTTAGTCAGCTGTTATCCCAGCAATGTTGGTTTTGCACGAATGTTGTGTTTTATTCAGTCCATCGTGACTCGTGTCTGATGAAATCTTTCCTTATTGAAGTCACACTCCGCCTGACTGCAAACGATTTCAGCCGCAGTACCGCAAGATCTTACTCAGAAAAAGAGTCGTCAACAATATGAGGGATGCGCGTTTTTGATATATAGGAGTTTGGGTCAATCGTTAACCTGGTCTGGTCAGGGATGGGGAATCAGTTCCGCACATGCTTTTACAATTTGACCTTGTGACGCACGACCTGAAGAGGACACGTGGGGTAACCAAGAACTGGTTTAGGGATACCTTTCTTAAATTATCCAAGATGAAGGTCAACATGTTCGACTCTAACAAATAACTATTGTTCTTCAGTTAAGAGTTTATTTTAAAAGACCTGTTTGTCGTTATATCAGTGGTTTGGACACTACTTTGCATTAGACTTTATTGAACAAATATTTGTTAAATCTGACGTTTTTAATTCTTTAATATTATTATTATAAAATAATTGTCTGCTGCAGCCTTTAGTACTAATGAGAACTACACATGTATCGTAATTGAATATATGATGTTTAATGAATAGTTTTAGTACAACCTTAAAAGCTTATCCACAGCTGTACATTTCAGATTAGTTGTGACATGTGTCATCTCTGGTTTGGGTTTTGTTTTTTTGTTTTTTTGTATTCGTTGTGGAAATCAGATTAAACAGTTAGCCATCCCATTAGTGGAGGTGCATTCATTCACTCACTCAGTGGTGTACCACTAGTGACCACCGGGGGCAGAGTTGAGGTTTTCAAATACCACGTCCTGATGTAACATTAGAATGATGACTGTGAGTGAATATAATGGTGTCTGTGTCTGATGCATTGCATTTGTCTGATTGTCCTGCAGAGATGTTTCGTTTGCCAACAATCATGAAACAGGTGAGGCCCGTGTGCAGGGCGCTCGCTCCTCACCTAACAAGAGCTTATGCAAAGGACGTCAAGTTTGGAGCTGATGCTCGTGCCCTCATGCTCCAGGGAGTTGATCTGCTGGCTGATGCAGTGGCTGTCACCATGGGTCCAAAGGTAATATCAGGCTTTGGCTGTTTTTTGTTAAATCCACCATTTGTATATTTACTCACTGGGTAATTACTCAAGGTGTGGTTTGAACCACTTTGACCCTCAAATTTTTTTAGCCCTTTATCTCACTGCTATCCATCTCTGTTTCAGGGTCGCACTGTCATCATTGAGCAGAGCTGGGGGAGCCCGAAGGTCACCAAGGATGGTGTGACCGTAGCTAAGAGCATTGACTTGAAGGACAAGTATAAAAACATTGGTGCCAAACTGGTTCAGGATGTGGCCAACAACACCAACGAAGAGGCTGGAGATGGAACCACCACTGCAACAGTGCTGGCTCGTGCCATTGCCAAGGAGGGCTTTGACATCATCAGCAAAGGTGCAAATCCAGTGGAGATCCGACGTGGTGTTATGATGGCTGTAGAGACCATTATTAATGAGCTGAAGAGGCTTTCCAAACCAGTGACAACCCCTGAGGAGATCGCTCAGGTAATTTTCACAAATCTTAAATTTGTAGGAGGCTGTGAAAAAGCAGTATTTTTGAAGTTGTAGTTGAGATGAATAAAATGTAATACTTTAACAAAATTCTTGAACTTATAGGTTGCTACCATCTCAGCCAATGGAGATGTGGAGATTGGCAATATCATATCAAATGCCATGAAGAAAGTTGGCCGCAAAGGAGTCATCACTGTCAAGGTTAGATTCAGCGTTTCAGTTAATATAATACAGGGTATTTGCAGGGTTGTAAAATGTCTACAATCCAATATCTGCATTTTGGATCTTGAAGTATCTTAAATATGATTTAACAAAATGTGATTGAAGAAATGTAGTGCTTAGTTGGGGGGGGCACTGCTGTAGTTCTGCACGTTGAGTGAATGCCACATAGGATGAGGCCTTAACACAGTGGCCTGATTATTACCCTGGACCTTTTTCCATCAGTCATCCCATTTCCTCTCTTTCTCCTGTCATTCTGTCTTTCTCCACTGTATCTGTGCATCAAAAAAACCTCAAATTAGAAGACACCTCTGCACAACAAGTGAAAGAAAATGCCTAAATTAGTGACTTGGACACGTGAAGAAGTAGAAAAACATAAGGCTGCTGTAAGAAGCTACCCTCTGTAGCATCACCAAAGCTCACAACAAGCAAACACTGCATTCATAATAGTTTTACTTTAAACCTGTTGAACCCACAAGATTCCTTTTTACCTCTCTAATGATGATAAGAAGTAGTTGAGAGGAGGCGAAATACGCAGTCTGTTGCTATGTGACTCAAGGTCAATTTGTTCTTTACTTTTCAGGATGGAAAGACACTCCATGATGAGCTGGAGGTCATTGAGGGTATGAAGTTTGACCGTGGTTACATCTCACCTTATTTCATCAACACTGCCAAAGGTAAGGAACTCAAGTTAGCTGCTAGTGCGCCTGGAGCAGTTGCCCAAAGGCTCAGTTTAAGCTGAACTATTCAATTCTCCTACTGTTCTTATATTTAAGTATACACAAAAACTTGAAACGTATGTTTTGTTTTGTTTTTTTCCCCCACAGGTCAGAAGTGTGAATTTCAGGATGCCTATCTGCTGTTGAGTGAGAAGAAGATCTCAAGTGTCCAGAGCATTGTGCCTGCCCTGGAGATTGCCAACCAGCACCGTAGACCGCTGGTCATTGTAGCTGAGGATGTAGATGGAGAGGCTCTCAGCACCTTGGTTCTTAACAGGTATATTATGTCTGTTTCTAGTTTAGTTTCACTCAGTAGAGTTTTTCATCAGCATAAAGAAATGATGGCAAGCTACTTAAATAACTGTTCAAAAGAAGTAAGTATTTAATTGTTTAATTTTCAGGCTCAAGGTTGGGCTACAGGTGGTAGCAGTTAAAGCCCCAGGTTTTGGAGACAACAGGAAAAACCAGCTGAGAGATATGGCCATCGCCACTGGGGGCACTGTAAGTTCATTCTTCAAATCTTCAAAAAAGATAAAGTGGGGAGAGTCTCTTTGTGACTTTGCTTTAACTACAACAGAGGTCAAGCACACTAATGTTTTTATTTGTTCAACCTCTTTCCAGGTGTTTGGAGATGAGGCTATTGGTCTGGCTCTCGAAGACATCCAGGCTCATGACTTTGGCAAAGTGGGTGAGGTCCAGGTGACGAAAGATGACACCCTGCTGCTTAAGGGAGGAGGCAACCCAGCTGAGATTGAGAAACGGGCAACAGAGATCGCCGAGCAGCTGGAGAGCACGACTAGTGACTACGAGAAGGAGAAATTCAACGAGAGGCTGGCCAAACTGTCTGACGGCGTAGCTGTGCTGAAGGTGTGTTTTCATTACAAGTGCATAGTGAGACTTGATTTGGAAATTCTTCGTAGCATGGGTTCACCATAAATCGCATTTAGAAATATAAAAGTGCCAAATTACATCCCATGTCAGATTGGGGGAACCAGTGATGTGGAAGTGAATGAGAAGAAGGACCGTGTGACCGACGCGCTGAACGCCACACGAGCAGCTGTGGAGGAGGGCATTGTGCCTGGTGGAGGCTGTGCCCTGCTGCGTTGCATCCCTTCACTTGACAGTCTCACGCCTGCCAACGCTGACCAGAAAATCGGTACGTAAAACTCCCAACAAGATCTTCTTTTGGACACTTCTCTGATGACGTTTAACAGAAGTGTTTCTGTTTTGAGTCGATTACATAAAGCCAGTCATTTTACTTTTCAGGCATTGAGATCATCAGAAGGGCGCTCCGCATCCCTGCCATGACCATTGCAAAGAACGCAGGTGTGGAGGGCTCACTCGTGGTGGAGAAGATCCTGCAAGGACCAGCGGAGGTGGGCTACGATGCCATGCTGGGAGAATATGTCAACATGGTGGAGATGGGCATCATTGATCCCACCAAGGTACAGTACTCATTTATTGTGTCTGTGTGATATGATAAAAGTGCAAACAGTAACAAGTCATTTGATTTTGATTTAAATTCAACTAGCCAATAGTTTCCACTGAAAAACCACAGTGGTTCTTAAGGGTTCTGGGTACACTCGATAAGCATTCAGAACATATTTCTCATTCACCTTCATGTTACTGTTTCCACTGACCAGGAATGGTGTGTACTTTTACTCTCACTTCAAGCGCAGGTGAGCACAGCCACAGCACTGCCTCTTAGTGGTGAAAAGGGGAAATGATAACATGTGTGCTGTATCAGTGTACAACTTTTCTGAGGCAAATGAGAGCTGTCAGCTTTTAGAACAACTTATCTTGATTTTAAAGGGGGGCTTTAAAGTTCAAATAATACTTTTCCTCCCAAGAACATTTAATAGGTTGCTAATTCAGGAACCAACAAATGAAATCATCTTTGACTACTGTAACAAAAAAAGATGAAAAGATAATGATACCATAATATAATGCTGGGTAGAAAATTGAGCAGTTTATGAATAATGCAGACTTACCTTTCACATCGATTGTAG
>JAPTGW010000015.1:20931173-20945618 GCA_029814545.1 Apogonichthyoides opercularis
CCTACAGAAATATTCGAACTAGAAAAAGGCTAAACCCTCGTAGGGCAGAACAGAAGTGAACCCTTTCCCAATGTAGTACGATAAATTATGATGAAAATGACCACTTTTGTTGTCAAGTGTTTATAAAAATGTAGGCAGTAGCAACAGTGATACCCTTGAAGTAGTAATACAGTGGTTAGAGCAGTGTATCAAGCTTATTATATGTAAATCTATCTATGTGTGATGATATGATTGCTTTATGGTGTACAGTTGAAAATCACATTTGGTATCAGGTCAGTGGAGATCTAACCATTACCTCCATCCTTTTTTTTTTTACCAGGTTGCACAATTTGTTTAGTTTAGAAAACAGTGAATTGTAGAAACAAGCTGGCATGGGCAGCACCAATGACACATGTGACTGGTGGGGTTGCATGTAATGGCGCAGACCTGACACCAAGTTCACAACTGTGCACTATTTATGGATACGTCAATGTTAGAAAATGAGCTAGGAAGTTGTTGGTTATAAACTTGGTCTTTGCTGTGAGAAAGGCACTGCAGCTTTGAGTTAGAACACAGGTAGGCTCTTCTTTCTCTGATGGTCTCTCCTCCCTTTATTCTTTGTGGCATCGGCTTCGGGCATTATGTGTGTGTGCAGCAGGAGTAACGCTACGTGTGGTGGACCTCGTGGAACATGAGCTCGCGAGGGATGACCGTCTCAGCCCCGTATACTACGGAAGCACGGCGTTCAAACGCTGAAACCATCTGCTTCACCACTTCATCAAAAAACATGTGAGCTAGCTGTGAGTGGAGGAGAGAACGGAATTCAAAGGAGATCTGAGGAGGAGTAGAAGAGACAATGATGGATTAGTAGATGAATTTAATATTGTATGTATGGATTGTGTAAGTACTTGGAGTTTGGTACTGATCCAAAGAGAGATGCAACACTGGTGTGCAGACCTGCCAAGCTTAGACTATCTACATTTTCATTCTTTCACATTTAGAAAATTGCTACTTACCGCAAAATCCACGGTGCATGTACGAGGGTACCCAGGGAGGCCAGGGCTGAAACGCCAAACTGTTTCCAAATGATTGAACAGTTTGCCCTCTGAACAGGATGCCTACCAAAAAATATGAACATACATAAATATTTATTGCAACTGGTTTCTGGGAGAAAAAAACTTGAACAAAGAAGTCCAATGAAATACAATGACCAAACTTCCATTTTTGGATCTGCTGACATTTAATGTGATATTGCATCAGGACCTGTATTGTCACCTTCCTAAAACAATGAGTCATTTTTTGAGAGTTTTCGGGAAACACAGAAAACTTAACCAGAAATTGAACATTTGATGATTTAGGCAAAAAAAGTCATTTCTGTCAAAAAATGATTATTATTAATTTTAGGAAGGTGACAATATTTGATTAAATGTTACAGAAATTCTAAAAGTTATCTTAAACATTTAGAAAAAAAACCCATTTACACTTAATTATGTATTTTTTGCCATAAAAATGTCTAAAATTTCTGAAAATTGAGAAGAATTTGTCTGTTCACCCTTCTTTTAGCAGGATCGTATCATTTTGCAAAAATGAATAGGCAACAGTACCGTACCTTGACCATGTGGGGGCGCACTGTAGTGACGAGGGAGGTGTAGTTCTCCACCACAGGTGGAAAGCCCACAGTTAGCTTGGCCTTGCAGTATCCAGATCGTTTGAACACCACGTCGGACTTCTTACACCAGGGAACAAAGAGCCGATAGTTTTCCACACCAGCTACTACGTCATATATCTCCTGCATGGAATACCTGAACAGGCAAAGGAGGAGAGGGAAAGTGTGTAACAATGTGCATACATAGCAACACAACAGGAAGTATGTGAAGGTCAAAAATTATATTATATAAAATACTAAATGAGGTCATAGGGTAGAAGATTTATGGTCCAGTACTAGGAACTATGAACTAGGTCAGAGAAGCAAAGACAGGGTAAGAGAGTGAGTAGAAAACAAAACGTTACAAACAAATCAAAATGTAGCAAAGAATTAACCAACAAAATAAAGTTAAAATCCTACAAATTACAACTTATAGTGACCAGGTTAACAGGTGGAAACCACTCCCTCACTACTGTTATGTAACTGCATCAACTTAGCTAAGGGAACATAGCTGCTACTGCCTGTGTCTATTAATACAAACAGATTTAGTGATTATGACCTCTCTTCGGAACACCGAGTAACATTCAATGCGTCACAGAGACGTGTGTATAGAACTGCAAACAATACTGAGAGAATGCATTCACAAACCTACAAACTAAAATGAAACTTTTATGATTACAGAATTATTCATGAGTCCAACAAACCATTAAATATCAATTAAGAAAAAGGCCTGTATAATTTATTAGAGCCCAAAATAACATCTTTGTATAAAATCTGTTCTGTCAATTAGACAAAGAAAAGAGGCTGGAAACAGCATTTTTTGCATATTTGAAGGGGGAAAAAAAACAAAAGTCATTAAGTGATCATTAAAATAATTGCACATTATGTAGCTCAGTCAACTGTTTTCATTACTGCAGCTCTTGTGTCATTTAATTACTATCACTTTATTCATATTTTTTCACTTTTGAAGGTACAATATATGATATTCTAAGAGAAGGAACAAATCTACATCTGTGACTGTACTGCTTAACCACTACAAATGAACAAAACTCACCCAATGATGCGTCTTTCTGAGTACTCCTTCCTCTTAGAGAAGGAATCAGCCAGGTTGAAGAAGCTGCGAGCAGGCAACATAATTCCACGGCCTGGCATGGCTGCACTCCACAGGGGAGACACACGCGTCATTAGGATCCCACATGATGACAGGTATCTGATCACAAAACAAACAAAAGCACATACAGGATAAAGAGAACCTCAGTGAGGATAAACATAATGTATATACTAACCGATCATAAGCACTAAAACTGACAGGATGAATGTTTAACGCTGCGAGTTTTCTCTCCATATTCTAACTTCAGATACATTCTAAATAACAGTATTTAGTAATTGTATTTAATTTAACTTACTAGATTAGATCACATATGTATTTGTAACCCTGTGTGACCCAACTTTCTCTGGATAAACTACTTGAGTACACTGAATCCATTTCTCATTCTAAATCCAGAAGGTAATTACCCCAGAATATCTGTAAATGTAGAACAAAGCAACTGGCAGGACACTGGCAAGATCTACCAAGCATTTGTTAGTCAAATAACACAGGACACTGCCGGTAAATCACAATGGAACAATGTCAAGGGCAACAAGTTACTTACTGAGGCTACAGGATCATTTTTAGGGTTTTAATCTTTCAGGTAATAAAAGATTACTACTGCTTTTTCTATTGATATCCTTATCAGTCCTCTTATGAAACCAATTACCTAACCACATTACCAGAATGTGCTTTTAATCTTTATCTAATACAAGCAAATTTACCAAAAGCCTCCTTAGCTGCGCTATTTTCTACAATATATTGTTGGTTAATATATTACACAGTAAGTAACTCAAGACAATTTATGGATAGCCATTTTCAAACAAAAAATTATTTCATCTTATTTAATGTAAATAACCTGTGCTACATGTCTGTCTTATAGTACTCAACACTGAACATCACTGTTGAAAGAAACAAGTAAGATTTAGAAGTCTCTTTGGAGTGTACACATTTTTGTCTGGATTTGCCATGGTAACATTTGATCAGTTACTCAATTAATCTAAGCATATTATGAGCCGATAGGACTCTGACAATTTTACTATGTCAGATCCTTTTTGATGAATCAGAGGTCTCCATTCATCATGAATGATTAAAACAGGCTTCACATCTGATCGTGTGTAACCTTGAAACTCTGAACATACAGCTCAGATTAAGATCATCTACTCATGCCAGCAACAGCCTGATGGGTCACTGTGAATGGCTACTACTCACAGATCTGTCAGAGTTTGATTTGTCCAGTGTGCCCAGCTGTCACCCACATCATCTGTGGCACCGAACGACTTGCAAGATTGCATGCCTCTCATGACATACTGTTATATTTAACTAGTTGTTATGTCACAATTTAGCATGACACGATAATATCTATGTCATCGTCAAACCTATTCTATCCTTTTCATTGTGTTTTGCTTGGTACTCCCATTTCATTCCTGACCTACTTTGAGTGTTTGGCAGAATCTACTCTCTAGTACCTGAAATGCGATATGGTTGAAACATGGCTCTGACTTCAAACTGCAAAGACCATGCGCCATAGATACGTTGAGCAGTGATTGGGAAAGAGGCCTAGAAAGCAAAGGATGGCGTGCACTTCCCATTCACAAAGGTGAAAGGTGCAAAAGCATGTCTGACAGAATATAGATAGGTCCCACAGGTTTACTGACGCAAGGTGTGCTTCAGTCATCTCATGGGAGGACAAAGTAGTAACCATTAGGTACCTTTTAGAAACATCAGATTTAAGCTGTGCTTTTCATTAGGAGAGTAATGACAATGTTCTTGTCTTACACAGCAGGTGTGAGTTGGGAGGGAGGTGTTCCCTGACAAAGCAATGGTGTAGTAGAACTTAAAACTTCAGATAAAATGGATGCCCACAGATATTGTGCAACACCAGGCAGTAGCAACACATGTAAATAGATTGAAATACGTCCTGGAACATTCTTAAGACCCTCACACCAGTAGAGGCATGATAGTAAGGCTGTTTAGTTTATTTATAACTATATTATATGACAATGATAGATTCCAATTTTCATCTAATTCAACTAAATCATTCTACATAGCATTACATTCATCTTCAGAGCTATTATTTGATAATTTGCAGATTTTTTAATAGATCATATGGTCAATTATAAAGCATGAGATGTTGTTACAGTAACACAATTCAATTGTATTAAAAGCTGTTATGATTATGTTTTACTGATGAAAGTGCTTGGCATAGTGAGGCAGGATAAAGTATGGCGACAACATTGTATTTTTACCTGGGAATATTTATGTTGCCAATAAAATGTGTGCATTGTGGTAATAAAACGTTTATTTATAGGACATAACGTAAGCCATAAAAAAATATCAAGCTTTTTGGGCTACCTTTACACTACTGTCAGTGTGACTAGCACTCCTTGATTACATTAGGCAGTAAGACAGGATGTGACAAAAGGCCCAACTGGCTAATCGATAATCAACAGAGGAAGGTATCGGGGTAACAAAAGGTTTGACTCACAAAAGCTTTTTTTACAAGCTTTAGCTAGTTGGTTTACGTTACTTTTCTTATCTTTCAGTTTAGCTAAATGGCAGCAGATGCGATATCAAGTAGGATGTCTTGACCAAAACTGATAATATGATGAAACTGAAACTATGATTTTCATCAAGCCCGAATACATCAAAACATTAGTAATGCTAATAACCAAACACTGCTGATACTAAAGTTAACATTACATTAGCTCTCTGTTGAGGTGTGCCTTTCACCTATAAATGTCAGACTAACACGAGCATCAAAATATCCATACGTTACCTCACGTTATTCCTAGTTTTTATTTCTCGGCTGGCTGAGGAAGGTAGCTGTTTCATGCACTCCGCGACTTTTCTCAGGCTCCGTCCACCTCTCGCCATCTTCCTTCTTTGACGAATTTCTTTGCTCGCTGGTTAATGCCAGATTGACAAGCGACACTGCCCACACAATAGTCCCGCCCATTCGGTACGTATCCTACAAATCCCAGGCTACGATTGGAGGACCGTTACGTAGAAAATAATTGGATTGGACAATAATGTTGTTCATCATTTAAAAAAAAAAACAACTCTGTTTTGCGCGTTCACGAGCGCGCACACGCAGGAATGTCACGAGATGTTGGCTCAGGTTTCGTCTGTCGTCCTGTGTAACCTACGCTGACGCTCTGTGTACTTTAAGGTTACTGCAGTGTAGTCACTGGCTTTAATCTTTCCAATTTCTACAGTCTTTTCAGCCTACTTTTCGGTCATATAATTATATATCAAAAGTAGTAGTATTAGTACGCTACACTATATAATTGGTATAATTCATGCAAGAAAGTGCTAATAGTAAAAAACAAACAAACAAACTTCCATACACTTTAAATATTACTATTGCACATAGAAAACGTAGATGCTAAACAGTGAACAATTTACTTCAGTTTGATCATGTTTTTGTTTGAGGTTGTGTTGATTATGAAGGGTTAATGAGGAAACTATTAGACTTTTAGATATGCAGTTGGAGTGTTTATAGCATTTAAGGAGTAAGAATAAGAAAAGCATTCTCATCAAAGGTGGTAAGCTGGTAACATCTGCCCAAACCATCTCTGCAACACCCTTACTAATGCTGAGAACATCTGCCCAACACCCACCATTTTAAAGGACAATAGCCACCTCCAACATAGCCCTTGTGCAAACAAGATTTATGGGACTGAAATCCACAAGCCAACCACATTCTTGAAGAGTTATTTACTGCCCCTTCCCCCAAAACTGGAGACACAGATAAGAGATGGAAAGATTCATCCCACATTGTTGTGTGCTTACACACATCCACAAATCCACACATTTTAGAGATTCTACAGATTTCACCTGAGGTCTTTAATTGGTGTACTTTTTCCTTCTTTGCACACAATTATTAATCTTTATGTCTATGGTTGATAACACCAAATCAGAAAACACTGAAACATTACTGCTGAAAATGCTAATGCTAGTTTAAAAAAAGAAATATCAGTAATATCACAAATGTTTTATTAAATATTACCTAGTTTTCTCCATTTTCTAAAAGTTTATACATCTTTTCTACTAAAATTAAGAGATAAATATTTCAATATTTCTAGTAAAACCATATAGTACCTTAAATATGTTTATCTTGAATATTTATGCTAAAATGAAAAATTAAGTATCAGTTGAAAACCATCTTTCCCTTTAGGATATATTAGGATTTCAAAGCCCTTCTTGGTTAAAAAAAAATTACATTAAAATACATATATTACCATAATCGCTATTTATCACAGTGACAACTTTTTCTTTTCATATTTTAAATAATTCGTATATATTTAGGATATATTTAGAATACCTACAATGAATTAATAAGCACACATTTGTAACTATATATTTATAAACCATATCTTAAATAAACTGGTACGGGCGTATAAAAAGTACACATTAGTAAACTGATCCCAGGACAGTTAAGGAAAAAACGGATATCAGATGAACACACTTCCGGTCTGTAAAACGAAGAACTACCACCAAAATGGCGAAGATCGCCAAAACGCACGAAGGTAAAGTATTGGCAAAATATCTAAATTCCGCGTGTTTTTAGGTTACCTTTCACACGAATAGCATGTAGCAGGGAAATCTGTAAGCCGTGGATTGTTTTGAGATGCACCTAACTGTGGAGAGCCGTCTTGAAATACGATAATGTTCAGGTCAGGGTACGACGCAACGCGGACGGTTCAGATAATGGCGCTGGATGTTAGCAATGGTAGCTTAGGAGCTAATTATGCAGGATTTGTCACCGATTTAGCCTTTTCGAGCTAACTAAAATTAATGTCAAAATACAGCTCAAAATGCTTCATTTAATATTTCGGCATGCATTGAAGGTTTAAATATTATGTACGTAACACTTGCTATCGTTTTTCTTATACAAGCTTCAGATGGCTAACCCAGTTACCGTAAGCCTCGGTTTACAACACGGCTCTGCCAAACGTTGTCAATACGTATATTGTATTTATGGCGAAATAACGGGGTCCTTAACCCGTTTGCACTTTTGTCTTTGCGTGGTGGAAGTAGTTTAACTGAAGTCGACAAAGATTGTCGGTATTGTTTTTGGAATAATACCAATTATGTTATCTCATAAAATCTCTTGTTTATGTCTCTGTAGACATAGAGGCCCAGATCCTGGAGATCCAGGGGATGAAGGCTACCCTGCTGGAGGAAGGAGAGCAGGGTGTTGGCCTCGATTCCACTGGATTTTATGACCAGGAGATCTATGGAGGTAGTGACAGTCGCTTTGCTGGATATGTCACTTCCATTGCTGCCAATGAACAGGAGGATGTAAGTATTTACACAATACACGTATTCACCACTCTAATTTTCATTGTAACAGCACACTGTATTTTCATCCTCCTCCTGCTTGTAGAATGTTATGATTTGCAGATGCTTTGATCTGTTGAGCTGGGAGAATTTTGCCATCTTGGTAAAATTTGACTAGACTCCTTTTTCTTTCCTCAGGATGATGAAGATGACACATCAACAAGTTTGTTGGGACAGAAGAAACCAGGGTACCATGCACCGGTGGCAATTCTCAATGCCATTCCTCAGTCAGATGAGCAAGTATGTTTATTTGTACTAGGAATACACATTTTTGATCACCGTTTTGCTGCCATCTTACACATCAGTCAATGAATTGGAAAGCATTCAGTTGTCATTTTCAGACCCATTTTAGAAGAAAACTTATTTTGGTTATTCATCGTACATCCTACAGAAATACACTAAACCCATGTTCTTTTACAGTACGATCCATTTGCAGAGCATCGTCCACAGAAAATAGCAGAGCGGGAAGATGAGTACAAAGCCAGACGCAGACAGATGATCATCTCACCTGAACGTCTCGACCCCTTTGCTGATGGTAAATTTTAATACTTTTTGTCTCTATTACATCTCCCCATTTTCTCCCCCTTTTCACGGTTCACTTTTTTGTGATTCCCTTTCATGACTCCCTATGGCTTCACACTCATAGTTTTGCTGTTCAACCCTTCGACCACTATGCAATAGCTTGCTTCCCAGACTTGATGCCTTCCCTGTGGTTCCCTGTGGTCAATCCTTTGTGGTTCAGGAACATTTTGTGTCATTGTATGCTTTTCACTGAATATGGGACTTATTTGAATGAACTTACCCTTTTCAACAGGCCATCGGGGTACATAGATTGTGATTAGCAGTTTGGTTTTAAAAATTGTAGAGGATCACAGTTTGTCCTAGTGCATGCAGTGAAATAAAGTTAAGTGGCGGTAGGGTTACCATGCTTTTAAGTGGGACAGGTCGTTAGGTGCTCCAATCAATGAAGTAGTAACTCACCTAACAAACATGGGTCGCAGATGGGTTGTGTGTGAGTCGAAGGGTTAACAATCCCATGTGACCTTGAGCATAATTATTAGGGGAAAGTGCAGTGTTCTCATTTTGTTGCAAATGAGGAAGAGAGACAAAAGATTATGGGTGTAATTCACCTGTCAATGTACTTTTGTTAGTTCTCAAGTAGTGATGCTCATAGATCCAGAGCTTTACGTGCTAAGGCAGCAGGGCTGTCCTTGGCTTGGTTAATCCAGAGGCATCAGTGTCTAAGGATATAGAGGAAGCTTTTCTGTCAGTATAGGGTTCTCTGTTGAATTTTGTTTATTAAACCTATTTACACAGCCTTTGTGTCTCAGCATAGAGCACTCTGAGACAAGTTAATTTAAACATTATTTATGACTAGCTTTTTTTCACTGATCTGATGATCAAAATTTTTTTAGTGGTGATTGTTTTATCTTGCTTGCCATGAAACCACCTTTTTAGGGTTCTGTCACGCTCTTTCCTAGAATATAGTAATATTTACTATGTATGTTGAAAGACCCCTAAAGTTTTTAGCCAGCTAGATGATATTTATTTTTACTATATCATCACTTCCTCTGACAATATGATCTGAGACTGGCCATGTTTGGTCTAGATTAGGGCGTAATTTAAAGCCTGCATGTAGAGAGAGCTCTTTGTACAAAGTTGTTGTGTAAATATATTTTTATTTTACAACTCTCTCTGTAAAATAGAAATATGTTATCAAGAAAAATGTGTACCACAATACCACAGGCCCATACTAACTGTCCTTAATTTCTCTCCTACAGCAGTACTGCTTTGCCAGTCCTGTACTGCACTCTGTTAAGGGTGCAGCAACTCATCCTGTGTAGGTTATGGGGAACACAGAACTGTGCACTTGTCAGTTTGATCAGGGTCCACTGGCTACTTGTTTGACTGGGGCCTGTGAGGGGGAATCAGATGCAGCCCAGCTACATTGCAAATGGAAAATTAAAACCCAAATTATTTGATTATATTCAATCAGTTATTGTCTTGAAAAGGAAGTCAAGATCTAAATTTGATTAGGGCTATTATGAGTCACAATTTGCATTGTGAATCTGTCATTTCTGAAGAGCAAGTGTAGTTACAGTTGGGGTTTATTTTACTATTATATTTGCCTCATTTTATACTTGAATTCAAAGGTAGAAACTCATGTTTTTGATTTGTTCTGTGGTGATGCCATTCCTAGATCTAGCCTGAAAATCTTGACTTCATTCTTTATCTCCTCCTTTGAATAATTGGGAATCTGGACCACAGGGTCTCTTATCAGCTTTTTCTAGTTGTATGGTTAAGCCCCAAGAAGATACTTTGTTTTTTGAGTACCATAAATCAATGCAACACAGGTGGTATACTGTTGTGTGTGAGTTCAAACCCTTTTCCAAAGTGTTACTAATGGTAAAGAGAAATTTTCTAGGCTTCTTTTCTGCCGGTTGAAGTCTGACTGCAGAAGGACCCTTGGCACTGAAAGTGTACGTATTCTGAAGAGCACAGCCCAGGACCCCTGCATCAGTGATGGCTATAACATCTTAATCCATTTAAAGAAAACACCACAACCTCAGCTCTTCGCTCTATGTATCTGCTTGTTTTTTTTCTTAGAATGCAATGTCTGTATGTAAGAAAGACAAATGTGTGTGTATATATATATGTATGTATGTAATTCCCTAAGACTTTGATTTAAAACAGGAACATGATAAATTAATCTCTTGGTAAAGTGAGTCAGGGTTAGCTGGCTGTGTTTGTGCTTGCTGTGTTTATATAGACATGGGTCCCTAGAGTGTATACTGATGATTTCCCTCTCTCCTTGTTGGTGCTCTTTCGCGCAGGGGGCAAAACACCGGACCCCAAGCTGCAGGTCAGGTCGTACGTGGACGTCATGTTGGAACAGAACCTGTCCAAAGAGGAGGTAAGTTGTACCCACAGTGCAGCATTGGATATGAACCATTTATATACTCTTACATATACCCAAACAGCTCTTGCATCATTTTGTGACATTGGTGTCTTTGTGAATGTAGAGAGAGATTCGTCAGCAGCTGGCAGAGAAGGCCAAATCAGGGGACCTGAAAGCAGTCAACGGGTCCGCTGCCAGCCAAGCTGTTGCAAAACGTAAGCGTCGCTGGGACCAGACAGCTGATCAAACTCCCTCCAATGCAACACCCAAAAAGATGTCCAGCTGGGACCAGGCTGATGCCTCTGCTGAGGTATGTGAGCCAAGATGCAACCTTTTACTGCTAAATGAATAACATCTGCTGGCATTGTAATGAATCTCACCTTACAGTAGTAGTTATAGACTTGTTTTTCCTTGGATACGCTTTTTTCTGGGCTCATGAGGCTGATGTGGAATTATTTGAGCTGAAATACACCAATTTTTAAAGCTTGATTTAAAATTGTGTTTTGCATTGTGGCATACAGTAGATTTTCCTTGAGAGCTGGGGATGGACTTTGATTCAAATAGTTACTTCATGATTTTAAATGGAGGGAAAATTCTGGTGAAACCTCTTGACACTGACTGTCAGGTCACATTTTTGTCATTGTGATGACCAAGATGATAAACACATTTCATTCAACTGTTTGAAACATGATGAATAAGATTGATTGCTTTCTATGAACGCATTCACATTCTGCAAATGAACATTTAACCCATGAGCTTGAGCTCTGGATTTATGGACCATGCATTTTTTGCCAAACAGAGGAAGCTCATTAGCCATTGCCTACTCTTAAATTCACTGGTGTGAATTTATGAAGACGAATTGCCAAAATTTCCATTTCCACCACAGTCATAATTCAAATTGCTGTAGCTGTCAAAATAATATCTTGTGACAGTATTTGTAGTTATTTTGCTTTCAGGAAAGATTACCTGTTACAAATACAGGGACTGTGCAAAACATGGCAAACAGTTTGTGGTTTCAGTTAGGAGTGTATAAAGGACAAAGGCATTGGCCTTGTATGGCTAATGGCGCACATCAACATTGGTCATATCAGTATAATATTAAAACCATAGTTTCCCACAGAACATTAAGCCTGAGTGATTTTATTGATTCTGCGATATATATCGATATTTTGTTTCTCCAGAAACTATTGATTTTTCAGCCGTGAGTATCGATACATTAAGCCCCAATCAAATCTTCCGTGTTCCATCTGGCACTCTGCTCACCGCCCATTTCCCCCCATTCATTTTCAAGGAAGAGTGATTAGGTCAGCCAGCTGCTAGTGTTGCTGTAGAGCATTTCTAGCAAGTTACTCATCGAGCTACTCTCTTTACACAGACGCCAACGTTCTCCTGTTTATGCAGTCAGAGCTAAGGTATTCAGGAGAATGGCAGCTAATATAAATCCAGCACCTTCATACATAAAAACAGATGTATGGGAGCACTTCGGGTTTAAAAAGAAGGAAAGCAATGCTGCAGTGCCATGGCAAAATTGTTGCCGCCACACCATACATTTCATCCAAAAAAAATCATTGGCACATAAATGAGCGTTAAGTTTCACTTTCACTCCTGCAGGCGGCACAGTCCGCATCACCCCACACAGCGCTTGCAGGACAAACAGTGTGCACATGTAACCCCCCCCCCCCCCACACACACACACACACACACTTGTGATACTGCACTCTTCAAAGGCTTGTAAACCACAGTTTGCACTGTTTCAATAAATCAAACTAATTTTGTTATCACATCTTTGATTCATTTTGTCCAGCATTTGCAAACTGTAGACTCTGTCCAGTCAGAGCCATATATTGTGCAATTGATTGTTTTCAGTTAATTCAATCCAAGTCAATGGAACACTCACCAAAATCAGCCTGTCCCTTCAAAATCTTTCAGAAAACGATGTAAGTGTATCAAATTGTATCATTGGCCAAATATCGTGATATATATTGAATCATGAGCTGAATATCATGTATCGTGTTGTGAGATTAGTGTATTGTTACAGCCCTACAGAACATGCAGTCTTAAATGGCAATTCTACATCTTGATGTTCTAAATCATCTTTCTCCGATCTCATACAGACTCCAGGACACACTCCTGCACACACACCTTCAAATAGTCGATGGGATGAAACACCTGGCCGACCTAAAGGCAGTGAGACTCCAGGTGCCACTCCCAGTACTCGCATGTGGGACCCTACTCCTAGCCACACACCAGCTGGCGCTGCCACCCCTGGCAGAGACACACCTGGCCATGCCACACCAGGCCACGGTGGAGCTACAGGAAGTGTACGTAAGAATCGCTGGGATGAAACTCCCAAAACAGAGAGAGAGACTCCTGGACATGGGAGCGGCTGGGCTGAAACACCTCGGACAGACAGAGGAGACGAGTCGGTGGGTGAGACTCCAACTCCAGGGGCCAGTAAGAGAAAGTCTCGTTGGGACGAAACACCTGCCAGTCAGATGGGATCCTCCACACCTCTGCTGACACCAGGCAAAACGCCCATAGGAACACCCGCAATGAACATGGCAACACCAACACCAGGTAAACCAAAACTGCCATCGCCAGACACTTCTGCATTAAATACTACTGTTTATATGATGTCTACAGTACATTAATACCTTTTTATGTTTTTGGAAACTTTGAAATAGTTTAAATTTTCAGAACAATAAACTAAATAAATAACTGGTTAACTAAGTTTTAACTATATAAATAATTAAGTCCTGTGTAGTAATTGATTTTTGACCCCAGTATCTTGTGTTTTCCTCAGGGCACCTGATGAGCATGACCCCAGAGCAGTTACAGGCCTGGAGGTGGGAGAGGGAAATAGATGAGAGGAATCGGCCTCTTACAGATGAGGAGCTTGATGCCATGTTCCCAGAAGGATACAAGGTCTGCATCGCTTTCTGTTGTAGTTTTATTTCCGTAAATGTTTTTGCTTGTATGATAGAGTAGGAAAACTATTAAGACTAATAATAATATATTTTTCCCTTTCCCAGGTTTTGCCCCCACCAGCAGGGTATGTGCCCATCCGTACTCCTGCCCGTAAACTGTCTGCTACACCCACTCCTATCGGAGGAATGACAGGGTTTCACATGCAGGCAGAGGACCGGACCACAAAACAGATGAATGATCAACCCTCAGGAAACCTCCCGTTCCTCAAACCTGATGATATTCAGTATTTTGACAAACTTCTGGTAAGCATCAAACATGTACTGAGGCTTGTGCGCACATTATGCGTAAAACAACATAAAATCCACAGCTTGCTGTTTGCCCTGACTGAAGTTCAACATTCCTGTCTGTATGTTTGTGTTAGGTGGAGGTGGACGAGTCCACACTAAGCCCGGAAGAACAGAAAGAGAGGAAAATCATGAAATTGCTGCTGAAAATAAAAAATGGGACACCTCCCATGAGAAAGGTCAGTACTTGTTAGATCTTTACAGTTGACCCCTTGAT
>JAPTGW010000015.1:21992744-22008701 GCA_029814545.1 Apogonichthyoides opercularis
TAATGCAAAATTAATCTTTGCTTCTTAGTAGAAGGAAAACCAGAAGTATGAGTGTGTCAGATATACCAACGTTTTTGTAAAAAATCATTGGCCGACTGTGGCAAACTAATGAAAGTCGACACACATGTGACTTCAGTGTTTTTGTGTTGTTAAATATGGGTCATAAACATGACAAAAAGACACAAATATAACCAAGCTGTATTTAAAGTAATCAACAAGTACCATAAAGATTAAGAACATCTGATGGTTTAAACAATCTAGCAGTTTTTCAAATAACAGGAATATTACAATTGTTTTATAACAAATCAGATATGGTCTGATGATTTCCAAACCTTTAAACATCTTAACAAAATAATGACTAATTGTTTACATCTATTGTGTTGTCTTAAAGCAGATATATTTACGTCCTGTGGGGGCAGCAGCGAGTTTTAATTTATCTTCTCCACCGAATATACGACGAAAGAAGAGTAAAGGCGAGCATATTTCTCTCATGTTGGGAATTGTAGTCTTACTTCCACTACCATCAGAATTACTTTAACTGTCTCGGTACGGTTGCAACCCTACATTTCCCGACATGTCTTGCGGCATGAACCGGTCATTGGAGTGAGTTACCAAATAACTAGTGAATTTATTATTTTCCGATCGGTTTGTCTCCTTTTTAAAAGGTAAGTCAATGTTTCACTTGTGATAAAGTCGGTGTCATTGTCTTAGTGACGTCTGGTGGTAAAATAGATGTAATTTATACTGTTTTCTGTAATGTAGCGATGATTTAAAGAGTTAATGCTAGCTTCGTGCTGGTAATGTGATAAGGTTTGTGTAGAATCAAGTGAAGCAACGTTTGTCTGTGTTATCCGAAACAAAAGCTTCATTCGTGCAGTATCAATGTGGTTGTAAAAAGTGAATATTTCAGGAATGAGGAAATGGAAAAGTCGTTGTCATAATGCTAAAGTTAACCTATAACCACAACTGTAGCAACAACAGCCCTCTATTTAACGGAGCCTATCTTCAGCTACAGGCATCCTAACAGTTTTCACCCTTGACTTTATTGGATTGTCCAGGACGTTTCATTTTATCACATGGTAAGACCTATTTGTATATTATACATAAGAAGAATTGAGAGAATTAAGCCCATCATTTGGACGCTAATTAAATCATTGTAGTGATTAAATTTAAGACAGAATGGAGGGAAAATAGTGAAGTTCCAGCTTCTCAGATGCTGATATTTGCTGGTCTTTATTTCTTCTTGGGTGGTGTTTTATTTTTAGATTTTTAATGCAGTGTTCGTCAGTAACTGACAGTTTGAGTATTTTTATCACCACAAATGTCTTTTTTTTTTACCCTGTGAATTTGACTGTCAACCTTCCCTTGTTTTTACCAATAACACAGCCATGAGGAAACTTTTGACCAAGGCTGGTGTTTTTGGTTCGGTGTCTGTGACTTTTGGCTCACTTTGGTGGTCAGAGAAGAAGAGGACTGCTTTGGATCAGGCTGACACTGGTTCCAACTCTGACACAAAGCCCACTTCTCCCTATGAACTTAAACTGGTTCAAGTCGTGTTCCGACATGGTGCTCGGACACCACTGAAGTCCATACCTGATGTGATGGAGGTAAAATGCCCTTTCAGTTTTTCATCAACTCACTGAATACTGGGTCTTTAAAGCGGTGACTAGTCATTTAAAATAACAGTAATATATTTTATGTTGTGATATATTTGTCTGTTAATTGCAATTATGTACAATTCTTTTGTCTGGACATTTCAAAGGCTCAGTGGGTGCCGAACCTCCTGGAGCCTCCAGCACACACTGACATCAACTATACAGTGACAGATCTTCATGGGGGCCCAAGGCCTCCAGCACCTGTAGAAGACAGCTATCGTAAAAACGTATTGACCGTGAGTAGGTGTGTTTTGTGGTGTTGTATGAAGATAATGGCTGAAGGAACAAGTTATGATGGGGTGTGGCTTTCAGTCACATGTGTCTGTATGTGAACAGCTTTGTAACTGTAGTATTACTTGTGGTTTAATGTTAACTCTTTAATTTTCATTCAAATTTGCAAAATTAAAGACTAAAAATGACAGGCTGAGGTAATAGGCTCCTTTTAACAGCATATATTTAGAATACACAAAAAGCAGATATGTCATTACAAAGTCCTTGATTTTGTGTATGTTTACTTACCTTATTTAAACCTGTAACAGGGCAGTATTTGTTATACATTTGTATTTGTGCTGCTTCAATAAAGTCAGGTTAAAGCATTAGTTAAAGTGGGAAATGTCTAGCTTTTTATTAATGCAGATGTGTGTGTGGTAAGTGATATTGAGTACTGTAAACCACATCACATGACCCAACTCTGACGAAATGCATCAGTGCTGCATTTTATAGGTGAAAATGGCTCAACTTGCCACTTCCTGTTTGAAAATGTTCTTGGGCTTTCCCACAGTGATGATGATGTACTAATGTAGAGTACAAATTTATGTCATCAAACTTGTTCAAGTCATTAGTACTGCCTTCAGGCAAAAGTGTTCAGTCAACCTGTCCTCCTGTCAAATTCTGACAAACCTCATTCACTTTCTGACATGTCAACCTGAAGCCCTTTTATCATCTATAACCTCCAGATTTACACAATAAAACCTTTTGGTGATCAGTTTAGTTGTTTGTTAGTTTGAATGTTAAGTAATGTATTGAAAAAAACACAGCAATACAGGCTGTAGAATTTCTCTTTGTGTGAATTCTGCTTCAGTTCCACATGGAACGTGACTATGAGGGCAAGACAAAGCTGTAAAAATATTCTAGATATGATTCACACTTTAACAAATATTAACCTTTAGGGAGGCCTTTCTCAGATATTACAATCAGGACAAAAGCTCAGTCTAACTATTTCAGAGTCTCATGATTGTTGTGATCAGGGAGTCCACGCATCCCTAGAAAGGCTTAAATTTGATTGTCCTAAATTAAGGTCTTAGCCATAAAATTAATAATTAATCCTTAAATCCGAGTCGCAAAGGTCTTAAAAAATCCAGACCTAATAAATGAATGATGTGTGATTAGTGTTTAGCATATGATCACAGCAGAGGTGGGAATGAGTGGACCCTCCAACAATCAGTCATGGACAGAGGGGTTCAGGTATGAGCTGTAGCAGCCTCAGTGACAGAGGAAACAATAGTCATGGAGAAATGGAATGTTAGCTCAATTGCAAGATTTTTGCGACTGGTTTGAGACAATAACTTTGAGGTCTGATGTACAGTTATTTTTGTGAATGTAAGGTCTTAAATTTGGCCAAAGATGTCTTAAAAAGTAGTAAATTTGGCTTTCTCAAACCTGCCGATACCCTGTGTGATTCTGTCACCCAGATGTTCCTGTACTACTCTTGTTTACTCACCTGGACGTTCAGACACTGATCCCCACACTATCAGACTGTTTACAAGTTTGTAGTAACTTTCAGAATGATGCAGTGGGTGGATTATTCATGTAGCCAAACTCCCTCTAGTGGTCATTTAATGGCATGTCAACACTGACCCAGGTTCAGTCATTCACATCCTCTCTGTAATATGGCTCAACTGTGCGTGGAGGGAGATACTGTATTCCATCTGTCAGCATCTGTGTCCATCCATGGAAATGTTTGTTGCATGTTCTGTTTTTGCTACTAAAGAGGTTTACCGTTCTGGATTTAGATTAGACAACTAAATCCTGCAGTGTGGACCCCTGCCATTGGTGCACCACATTCTTTTTAGTTTCCCCACACCTATCTGCAAGTGTGTGTCTCTTAGGTTACATCTGTGATTAGAACTTGACTGTTTGTCACCTTCGGCAGGGTGGCACTTACCCTGGTCAGCTGACCTCCCTGGGCATGCAGCAGCTGTATGAGCTGGGCAAGAGGCTCAGGAGGAGGTACATCGAGGAGAGTCCCTTCCTCTGCCCCACATTTAGCCCAGCTGAGGTCTAGTAAGTGTCGTTCATCACTAGATGTAACAAGAGCCCCAACACTTTTCTATACTGTCCAGTTATGATACATTGAGCTTGTGGGTCCACTACAAAGGATATCAACCTAAATGTTTTACTATTTTCAAGTTGGCTGCTTTCCATGACCTATTTTTTTTTTTTTTTTCCATTTTTAGTGTTCGCTCCACTAACATTGTGAGGACCATTGAATCTGCCAAGTGTCTGGTAGCAGGGCTCTTCCAGCAAAAACAAAAAGGTAGGCTACAAATAAATGTGTACATATGTGGTGTTGTCTATTATCTACTGCAGGGGTGTCGAACTCATTTTAGTTCAGGGGCCACTTTCAGCCCAATTTGATCTCAAACAGGCTGGACCAATAAAATAATAACCTAAAAATAGTTACTAAAGTTTTTATCTGTTTTTAGTGCAAAAAAGTAAAAGTGCAGTGTTGACAATATTATGCATAAGCTTCTCATTTACACATGTGCATTAAAATGTGTGGATCTACGAAGACGCAAAACATTCGGTAACAGGCATAGTATTGTTAAACTTCTACTTATTTTTCATAAGAAATTTCAGGTTCATGATTATTTAAATTATTCACATTTTATGTGAAAGGATGGTTTGTAAATATAAACATTTTCATCATCTAATTTTACTTTTCACCCTAAAAAGATTAAAAAAATGGACCTGTCATCATTTCTAGGTTATTATGTTATTTTTCTGGTTCAAACTGGGCTGAATGTGGCCGCTGAACTAAAATGAGTTCAACATCCTGATCTAGTGGATTGCATCTGTTTTTCTAATTTTCTTTTCTGCCTCTACTTGAAGAAGTCGTGCCTATAGTAACAACAGAGGCAGAATCTGAAATCCTGTACCCCAACTACCACGGATGCAAGCTACTCAAAACCCTTGGCGGGTATGTGCAGTATAATTTCATACCAGTCAGGAGTCACACCAAACCTAGAACATTCTATGCACTCTCTACCCAAAAATGAAATCTTGAATAATGTGTTGTGCAAAATTATAAGTAGAGCTGAGATGCCTCTGACAGGTTGTCATCGCGTATCTACGTTTTGCGGCTGACAATGTGTGTGTTCTATGCAGCCACCGCTGGGCAGAGTCGTCCACTCTGCCAGACATCGCAGCAGACCTGCAGAGCATCCAGAACGCGTTGGGCATCGCTGCTCACCAGCACGTCGACTTCATCCTCATTAGGGACGACATGGTTGCCAGAGAGGTGACACTGCCACATCATGATTCATGACTTTTATTAGGTCTTTCCACAAGCTATCATAATACATGTGATTATTAAGACTGAGGCTGTAGCCCAGCGAACGACTAGTTATATAAGACACAGAGTTTAGAGTTTTAACTTTCTAAAAAATTTTAACCTGGGAAAACGAGCAGTGACAGGACATTTTGAACTGGAATATTGATTGGCATTTGGAATTGCTTTTAACCAAATATGCTGGGCTCAGTTTCACTGTTGATACATTAATAATTACAAAGATGGTCATAATTATAAGACTTATATTTCAGTCAACAGTACAAGACATGAATGTATTTATAGATGTTAAATGTGTCTTTCTAATAATAAGCTATCACATTTGGAAACACAGTTGGGATTAATACTTTATTATTTCTCCTGTCTTAATTCTGATCATGTGTTATTACTTATGACTAATAAATTCACTAACAGATGAATGCAGTTGTGAAAATAATCCATGTTCAAACATTAAATAAGCCCACAGTAGATTTTATGGTTGCGTAGAAATGGCTTGCCATACTTGGTAAAGTAAATGTATTGCAGGACTGAATAAGGAGTGCTTTGTAATGTCTAAAAGCCTCAGTTAAGATAGAGACGTTCCTCTGTGATTTGTGTTGTACAGCGGCTGATAATGATAATGTTTTTGCGTGTGATCAGACTCACGGTCTTCCCTGCCCGCCAGCGTTGGACACCTGGAGGAATAAAGTGGAGCAGAGAGCAGTCGATATGATGTATCATATCTATGATCCTAGTAAAAGGTTAGAAAAACTCAGAGGGGGGCCTCATGGAAAAGTTTTAATAATTGTTAGTTAAGAGTTGCCATTTTTAATATTTCCTGCTTTGTTCGTGGCAGGGAGAACTTGCAGCTGTGTGTGGGTCCCCTCCTGCACACACTGTTGGACAACATTGACCAGAAACTGCAGGAAACTTCATCAGAACCAAACAGGTTGGGTTCCACTCCACAGAAATGAAACCCACTCCTGTACCACACTGGGACTGCGTTTGGACTTCAAACGACAATATAAAATTTTCTCACCCCCTCTCTCTTATCCAGGAAATTGTTTTTGTACTCTGCACATGACACCACGCTGATCCCCTGCCTCATGGCCCTGGGGATTTTTGACATGAGATGGCCACCATATGCCGCTGATATCACTGTGGAGCTGCATAAACACCAGCAGACCAACGAGGCTTTTGTTAAAGTGTCGTACATAGGCCAGGTGAGAGGCTGTTTTATTTGATACGCTTTTGTGTTTTCTAACAATTGTATTTATTCAAAGTTGCTCGGTTTTTTTTGGGGGTGGGTTTTGTGCAGGATCAGCTTCTACCTGGATGCAGTGGAGTCTACTGCCCCCTGCAGGAGTTCAAACAGGCCCTTTCAGCCTATTCACTGAGCTCTGAACTCTACCAGTCGCTTTGTGAAAGCACAGATCGCTTGACTGAACCCTGAACCGTCGACAGACCGTCACATCTGAACACCGGGCTTCCCAGTGCCCACACTTCCAGTCACCATGCATCATGCCTTTGTCCTCAGTCTTCATTCCATCCAGCTACCTTCAGTCATTATCCCTCACCTTCTGACATCAGCACAAACAGTCCTCAGCAAGTTGTCCATTAGTCATTAGTTGGGATTATTTGACTTTTCATCACATTTTTGTGCCATTTCTCCTCATTCTCATTACCCTTCTATATTTTTGTCATATTCTCCTTATCCTCATTCAGTTTTGATCACTGGATTGGTTTAACACCAGTGGTGTATAAGATGAAGGACTTGATTTCATTTTGCTCTCATATGCTTAGTGCATAGGTCTGATTGTATTTAATGTTTAGCATAAGATTATGGCAGACTTTATTTTTTAGTGTTGAGAAATCTAGAAAGACCAAAACCAACAGTACCAAGTCCTGTCTACTTTAAGACCTTTTCAGCTCATCTATAAACTCAGCCTGAAACCCATTTATTCCTGCTGAAAATGTAACAGATCACATGTAGTTTCACATTTAAAAATCACTTTGCTAGAGGCAGTTACTTATAACTCTGATAAATTCACTGATGGCTTTGGTCTTTTCATTGGACTCTAAAAGAATGGGAAGAATTTAAGCAGTCTTACTCTCGTGAATTCAACCTATTGCAACAATTACACTTCTTACTGAATTAGGGATAACAAATGGACAAAATGGCGTTTAGTGCCTGAATGATTGCTAAGTCACATGCCAGTCTGGTTGTTTTCACAACCAAATCTTACATATTGTTATTTTGTTCCTCAGGGGTATATTAAGCATCATGCTTCATGTACTGTATCTAATATCTACTAACAGGGTGCAGAATGCTTCTTGCACAAGTGAAATGTACATTAATGTGCAGGTGAATGTCTTCATAATCAGGTAGAACCTGCAGAAAAACATTTATGCTGATAAAGTATTTTTAAAGACTGAAACATCTTGTTGCCTTCTTGTTAGCAGCATTCGATTAGATTAAAGTATAAATATTTAGCCACCATATGAATTTGAGTGTTATTGTGTTAATACATTGTACCTCATCAATGGGACTTTTCCCTTGACCTGCTGCTTTAAATATTAAAGTCTGACTGAGGCACAAATAAAGACTTTGATCACCATTTATTTTTTTTTCATGTCACTTGCAGTGACAGGAAATTAAATTTACAGCAAAACTTTGGAAAGCACATCATTAAAGTTGAAATGCATCAACATTCTTGCAACTATTTGGGAAGTGCTGTGCCCTCTAAAAATAGCACTCAAGAGCTTCATGATAAACTGTCAGCTTCTACCAATACTGCTTCTTGGTATGACCTGCTCTCCAAGTTCGAGCTGAATGCTGGTTAGCTGGTTTGACATGTAGACTGACAAAGACAACACATTGCCTACGCAGCTCACATGGACACACATACGCACGCACACACACACCAGACAACATGTATATACCAAAACAATATCTTTTATTTGTAGTCCATCACCACAGCCCTGGTAGGCTATTCTGCACCAAAGCCAATGGAGAAACACATGACAAGCTTATACAATAGAGAAAAGAGAGGAAGTCAACTGGATGGTAAGCAGTATGTGTTTACATTTCTGTGTGTCTCACTGACACCATATCTGCCATACTAAATTTAACCAGATCTACCTAGCTCTAGTTCTATGATACCTGCTGTGGCATTCAGCAATCCTGTCTCATTCTGCAGACCATTGGGGGATTATTGCTGTGGGAATGATTATTACCCAGAGTCAACAAGAGAGTCAAAACAAAACAGGAACACAACAGGAACAAGAAAATCACACATAGCACATCTGGGTATTAGCAGTATTATTCACGCTGGCGAAAGTTGAGTCCTGAAAGTTTTGGAGCACCAAGTCAAATGTCATCCACAACTTGAAATGGACTGGAGATCATTGTGCTGCAAAGCTGCCAGGATCCTCACATTTAATGTGTTGCTCTCAATGATAAAAATAGAGAAAAAAGACGCTTTCTGCAGACGGTCCATGTTTGTGCTTTTTTAATAATACTATTATCTTAATGAGGTCATAGTTTGGTTTGTTATACACTGGAGTTACAAAGGAAATTAAAATAGACTAAAATTCGAATAGCCCACCAATGGTAAACAGTACAGTATTTTTAGGGGGCATTCCTCCCCCAATGAAAGTTGGGTAAGAGGAGTTGAGAGGTCACTGATAGAATGCCTATACATACAGACACATACATACATACATACATACATACATACCACACAAACATACAGTCTGTGAAGCCCACGCACACACACTCACACGTATATACTGTACAGAAACAGTCAAAACAATGGAGCGAGAGACAAGATGGAGTTCCACTAAATTCTTCACAAAGCACAAATTCTTCTTATTCCTTTCTCTTGTTCCATACCACTTTCAGGACAAATTTGTTTTTTTTTTTAATTTGCAAAAGTAGACATATACTGTAGCATCTCCACGCTGACTTTTAGTTAGGTTGATTCCTCTTTGATGTTGAAGTCATCTTTACAGTCAGATAATCAAAAAACACAAGAACAGTTTTTCGAAATTGATGCACAACAATCCCATACATTCTGAAGTTCATGAGTCAAAATTAAATGTTCTTGTGGCAAAAGTACTCCAATCTGGGCCTGTCCAAGTCTCCAATGGAATAATTCCCACAGAGGACATTACTGCTTTGCTCCACTCTGTTCATTTCTGGGTAAATCCTCTCATATTATACTTCTGAGTCCATCAGATTTTTCCAAACACCATCAACATACCGTTATCTTTACTCCGGCCTTGTGTATTGTCCAAGAACATTCTAGATACAAGGTTTCTGTTGGATTAGAACATTCCAGGGCCTGGACTGAACCCCATGTCCATGTCACGGGGCCTCATCTGACCCCCCATCATCATTGTCTGCTGTGGGGGACCACCCATGCCCTGCAGCGACATCATCATGTTGGGTGAGCCGCCAGGGCCTGGGTGGGCCATTTGTCTCCCCTGCATCATCCCACCTGGACCCCCAGGGGACATCATCCGATGCTGGGGGCCCATCATGCCCTGGCCCATGAATCCTGGTGGCCGCATTGAGTTGTGGCCAGGGTTGCCCATTGGCATGTCTTGGGGGCCCATTCCCCCACCTGGCCCCCCTGGCATCCCCCCCATTCCCTGCATGGACATTCCCATCCTCAGTGGACCGTCACCCATCATGCCCTGCATGGGGAAGGCAGAGGGGTGTGGTGGTTTGCCCCCAGGATTGTCTCCTCCACCTCTGGGAAAGTAAGACAGAGTCTGGCTGGGCTTCTCTGATGGGATTATCCTGGATAGGTCAAACTCGGGAATGCCAGAGGCTCCCGGCCGCATTACTTCATGAAGGTCTGCATCGCTGAATCCACCTTGCATGTTGTTGAACTCTGGCCCTCCAGGGGTGTTAGGTTTACACATGCCTCCATCACTCCCTCCTCCATGAGGCATATTTCCCATCCGCCCTCCCATAGGTCCTCCATCTCCCTGGAAACCCATGGGATGGCCAGGGAAACCTTGAGGACCAGGACCATTGTGCGGGGAGAAAGGTCCTTGCTGGGAGGGAGACTGAGTGAGGGGATATCCCTGGTTTCGGTGGGGGTAACCCATGCGTCCCTGGGGTATCATTTGAGGGTTTGCCATACCAGGGTCTTGGGGATTTGGTGGTATCATCATACTATGAGGCATCATGCCTGGGCCCATATTAGGGGCATTGGGAGACGGCATCTGTGGGGGCATGCCATGGGACAGGGGCTGGGATCCCATCGGATTCATACCCAGAGGACTGAGGGCAGGCATAGGACCTGAGTTTCCAGGTCCCATCATCCGAGGATTTCCTTGGTGATTCATTGCCATACCTGCATGTGCAAGACAGAGAAGGGAAAAATTAAATCAATATTTTACAATCAGAAGAGTGACCTTTGTAAACCAAACCACATTATTATGAAAATAGCCCAAATGGAATGGAATTCAAACTACAAAGTAAAACGAAAAGAGTAGTAGTAAATGACCATTATTGTTCACTGAAGGCAGGTTGGGGGAACGAGCTGGGGGGGAGTCATCATCAGAGCTGGCAACAGTCTTTATGGCATCATGGTAGAGTGGGGTGGAGCTGGGCATCGCAAACTTAGACATGCGTGACATCATGATAGAGAGCGGGTTCTGAGATAGTGTTGGCTCAGGGGGTATGGTGTACGGACTGCCAGACGGGACGTTGCCTGGAAGAGACATGGAACCAGATGGAGCCCCTGATGAAGGAGGGGCTGAGGGAGGACCGTTACCACCTAGATGATGACAGGATGAGAGGAGGATCAGACAGATGATAAAAGTCAGCAATTAACAAAGATTTAGATTGTTTTACACTCTACAAAGACAGTATATCTGCGTGATTAGCAAAAGCAACACCACTTTACAAATAGTGTGGTTCCAGCTGTATGGCCACTAGAGGGAGCCACTGGCCCATCACCCACCCCACCCAACCTTCCATACAGATGTTTTCACGAGAGTACTACATGTAACCTCCAACTTTGTAGCCTCAACATCTTTACTCAGTTTTGTAGGATAATTCAGATACCAAAACCAAAAACAAGACCACATTTATCTAAGATCAACAGGAGAATGGTCTCAGTCTAATACAGGATTTCTGTAGGATTTTGAAGACCTATTTCACACCCAGACTGGAATTTAAAAAAAAAAAAAAACCCCTCTGGACATTTAAGATAATATTGCAGTCCCAAAGTAAAGGAATGCATTCACATCAAACAAACATTTACCTTATCACTTCTAAAAATGGCTTTTTTTTTTTTTTTTTCCTTCTTAAACTGATAGGACAAACGATCTATACAGCGCATCCTGACACACTGGCTGGGTGTGCTTTTACAAAGTTTGGCCAGGATACTCAGTGGTTATTGGTTCCATGTTGTCTGTTTTGTAGTTTTGTTACAGAATGATAAATTGCATTGTTTTTTTTACCACAAATGGAAAAGACTGAAGTTAAAGCAACCTGATAAGACCAATTAAAATAACCACTCAACCACTGGAATCAAGACATTTTAAGGCCTAAATTGAGATCAACTTTGATTTTAGACTTTGTAAAAAAAAGACATACTGAAACCTTAATATTGACATCTTAATTGAATTAATATATTTATACATTTACTACTTTTGAGTATCTAAAAGTCCTACGTATCTGTACACCTAAAAGTTCAACCAAACAAACATTAATAGAATGAAATAAAGAAAAAGAGATTTAAAAAAAAAAGCAAATGGTTACTACTCTGACTTAAACTAAAGTGTTAAAGAACAAGCAGCAATTGAGATGCAGAGAAAGAAACCGAGAGATTTGTATACCTTGTTCCATGTTGCCCATCATGTTTGGTGAGGTAATACTGAGGGGAGGCTTGCCACCCTGAGGTGGCACACCAGGACTCTGCATGGGCGGTTTTGGTGAGGAGGCCCATCCTGGCGAAGGGTTGGGAAGAGAAGGAGACCTCATATGAACAGGAGAGGCTCCTGCTGATCCCATCATGGAGTGAGGGGACTTCATCGGTGCTGAGGTTGGAGGAGCTGGAGGAGCAGTGGGACCTGTTGGACCAGTGAGCATGCCAGCCAGCTGGGACGGAGTCTGTGGGGATTTGAGGTTTCCAGAGGGGGAGCCCATCATGGGGGACTGTACCTGTCTCAGAGGAGGGGATTTGAGTGGGTTGACGCTGGGGGAGTTCCCACCTCCTGCTTGGACATTCAGGTCTGCTGGCTTGCGGCTCCTTTGACCCTGTGAAGGGCCAGGAGCAGAGGGTAGGTGGTTCATACGGCCATTACCGCCTGTTGGTGTAGATCTGTGCTCTGGACCAAAGGCTTGGTCTCCATGTGGACCCCTCATTCCTCCGGGACCCCCTGGGAAGGGCCGTCCAGGTCCCATGGGAAAGTCTCCAGGCTGTGACTGTTCAGGAAAGGGTGGCCCCTGCATGGGCCTGCCTTGTGGACCCATGTTCTCCATTGGAGGTCCTCCACCTCCTCTCATCCTCATCATCTCATCTGGACTCATATTCATGGGAGGGTCTCGTAGCTTGGAAGGGTGCATATGGGGTCCTGGCCCAGGTCCAGGTCCCATGCCAAACTCAGGCCCCATATCTCTGCCTCCCATTCCCTGAAGCCTAGAGGAAGGACTCATAGGACCATCACCAGGCATTCTGGGAAACATACCCATACCATTACCAGGTTCCATTCCACCTCTCTGGTGTCCCATCATCCTCTGCATGTCCATCATCATCCCAGGAGGAAGACCCTTTTCTCCACCCATACCTTGGTGGAACATTGCTTCCTGGACAGACTGTGGATTTGGGAAGCGCTCTCCTCGACCTCCTGGACCAGCAAACATCCCTCCTGGTCCACCAGGGAACCCTCGTCCATCTCCCATCCGGGCAGGGATGTCGTCTGGCCACCCCATTCCAGGTCTTGGTGGTCCCTCCATTTCAGGATTCATCATACCAGAGAAGCCAGGCATCCTCTGCATATGTGGGGGCATTCCCCTAGGGCCAGGACCCATACTCATGCGCTCTTGATAGTGATCTGGTGGTCCACCTGGTCCTCCCCACATCTCTCCTGGGCCCATTTGGTAGGGAGGCGGGGGTCCTCTCATTATGCCTCGTGGACCATGAGGGTGCATCATCATATCAGGTGGAATCGGCCGGTGCTGCATTTCTTGTTTCTTTCTCTTCTCTTCATAAAATTCCTGCTGCAGCTTCAGCCACGCTACCTGTTCAGGGGTCATCTGATCACCTTCTCCACAGCCCCCTGGCCCCCCCATGTGTGCACCCATTTCATCTTGTGGAAATGGAGGCATATCCCTGGGACCATGTGGTGGCCCAAAAGGTGGCCCTTGTGGGCGAGGTCCTCCTGGTCCACCAGGTGGTCCAAGGCTCTGAGACTGTGCAATCATTGCTTGTAGAGGGCCCTGCTCAGACCTCCGGGGTGCACCATCAGGGCCTCCATCATGTGGTCCACCATGGGCTTGTGGGGGCCCAGCTGGTGGGGCATCACGGTCATCAGGAAAAAGCATGCGCTGAATGTCTCGCAAGGTCTGCAAGGAACGCTGACGATGCTCCAGCTGCTCTTGGGACAATCCCTCCGTGTTGGCCTCCATGTTTAACAGCTCCTGAGCCAACTGCTGCTGCTGCTGTTGCTGCTGCTGCTGTGGTGTCAAAACTGTTCCAGTAGAACCTCCACCCTGACCTCCTTCACCTGCTGTAGGAGGGTTGAGGCCTGCCTCAGTCTGGGTAACAGGAGCCTGGTCAACCGCAACTGTAGTGTTACTGGGACTACCACCAGGAAGATTTTTGGAGTCCATGCCTGACGAGGATGATCCTTCCTGTGGAAGAACACCAGGTTGGCTTCCTTGGTTTGAAGGCTGGGGTGGGGTTGGCTCTGCCATGCCAGGTAAGGACGGTTTGGATCCAGGCTGGTGACTCTGATCTTGGGTATGGGCAGGTGGTTGCTGGGGAGGCTTCGAGTCATTTCGAAGGGAGCTTGCTGCATTGTTCTTCAATAGAGAGGAACAGAGAAAAAAAAAACATTAAGTCATGAGTCATACCCAAATCACTGTTATATGATCTATTTTTTGTTAATATGTCGATCATATTTGTTCTCACCAGGAGGAGGTGAGCTTTATCCTTGCTGTTGGAGATGTTTTTCATGTGGAAGGCAATAATGTTTTCTGTATGGCCTGTTAGAACTGAATCAGCTGCCCTGAGGACACAAAGACAGACAGTCATCAGACACAACAATACAATATATGTGTGCACATTTGAGTGACAGTGAACTAGATGAATTGGTAGTAGACGGGGCCATCAAGGTAATGCCAAGGTTAAGAGATGACACAAACTATTGTACAGATACATATTCCACAGAACATCTTTGATTTCCAATTAATTCCCAGAGTGTTAATCTCTGCCAAGTGTATACTCCTACTGACAAACACACATGCTTGTGTAGAAAACACCCAATGGTTTTAGGCTAAAAGTGGAAAAGTTGGGGGTAGGAGGAGAATGGTAGAGCACCAAGCATCTTATTGCCATACACATAAACAGCTGCAACAAACATCAAAGACAACACCAGCTACTAATGACAGGGGCACAATGATGCACTTCAGGCAATTGACATTGTTAGTAATTCCATTTAATTTTGAAGTGCAATTTTGCACTGTGGGTGTATGTTGTACTCGTGTAAATAAGGACAAGTATTGATATGATGATTAAATTAGCTTGCCTAAACACAAACGTGACAGCGTGTGTATCTCTATCTATCCATCTCCAGATATAGATATATAAATAGATAAAATAAATCAAAATTATATAGAAATACACATTTTCATATACTACAATTTCAATGCAAGTATGGTAAGATACAGCTTGAAGCACATTTTGCAGTTAATACTGTATGGAAGATTAGCTAAAACTCTCAGGCTCCTTACTTGTTGGCCATCTCTGTGGTGAAGACATAAACAAGTTTTGAGCCTTGTTTCTGGCCACTAACGGGTTCTGTTGTGGAGCCCTGGCCTCCCATTGAATTGTGGGAGGGTGTGGAGGAGCGACTGAGTCCAGTATTGGAGGTAGAATGGGTGACAGAGTCTTGGGGCTTCACGTCACTGGAGTTACAGTCTACAGGGAGACAACAGGAAAGAATATAGCTTTAGGACCAGCACAGGCTTATGGGAATGTAGTTCTACAGAGGAGCTATTATAAGTCAAGTTGATCAGCTGAAGGACTGTTGTACATGCTTGGATGCACACTTTACAACACTTACTGAAGAATCCTTTGTCATCTTCATCACTCTCTCCCCCAGAGCACCAGTCAGCTCCACTGTATGGCTGCCTCCTCTCTGCCACACACATCCTCTTCACCCTGCTACTGTCTGTACAGTCACACAAGCACCAATGGACTTAAGTTTATCAATGCATGTGACAGCGAGGGACAAAATAGTACTTTTTTTAGACTGTTGCTTTCTTTAGGCAGATTGTGTTGTATACCCAAAACAAAATAAATAACCATACATACAGCACTTTTCTAAGCAGTTATGCAGAGGTGCGAGATAAAAAGAACATAACAAATCAACCCTGGGCTGTAATTAGGGAAAAAATGTGTTGTTTTCTTCAAGAGCTGAATAAATTTGATAACAGGCTCTACAGGGAATAATGCAAAGGAGCAATCACTATATACAGACAATGTTTGTTTAAGTACTATATTATGT
>JAPTGW010000015.1:22097146-22112005 GCA_029814545.1 Apogonichthyoides opercularis
TGGAGCTGAAGCTTAAAATTAGTTAAACTAAAAGTGAAACTTTAACAGGCTAAAAATAGGCAATGAAAGGAAGAACATTTCCACTTCAACAATTTTGACCTTTTGAATTTCATGCCTTCCATTCTATAAATAAGTATTAGCAGAATACGATATATGGGGAGAACAACCTCAACTGCACGTACCTGATTGACCAAACATGTCTGTGTGGAGAGCCAGCGTCTCTTCTTCACTTAAGTAGATAGGGAAGGTGGTGCACTCCAGCAGGAGGTGGCAGGTGGCCATGAAAGCTTGACGACAGGCCTCTGAGATCTCTGCCTTTCCGCGGGGCATGTACCCACCCGCCCAGTCCAGACAGCCTGAACGCCTACGCTCCTTTTTCCTCTCACTAAAGACTGCTGGGACAGTAACGTCAGAAGTGGGCCGGGATTTTAGTTTGTTAGGAGAGAAAAGCTCAGTCAGCTTGTCTTTTATTTCCTTTCCAGCTTTGCCTGCCAGCAGATTCTTTTGATCCATGGAGCCAGGGTTGATGGGAGGCTGATGAACCTCCTCCTGTCCACTGACATCTTCCACCTGCACCAGCAAGAATCTGAAACATCACACGAGTAAAAATATTTATAGAGGGTTATTCTAGTCTCATTTACCCAAAAACAGATTAAGACATTTTACTATATTTATCTATCTACTATATTTAGCTCTAGATGATTTTTTTTTCAATATTCATTGTATTTTTCTTGCAGTTTTGGAAATGGTTTAATCAATTAGCTCTGGGTGGTAATTACTTAGCCCTGCTATAGGTCATACAATGTTAAAAGTTCATGATACACAAAAATAAAAAGATTGTCCATACTTTGAAACCCCTAGTGAACAATAATTTTGTCAATCATATTTGATACATTCATTCAAACTATCTTTTTCAGTCTTTATAAATCAAGGCATTTTATATAATATTATAAATTAAAGCCAAGTGGCCTCTGTGTGTGTGTGTGCATGCATATATGTCTCAGGAATCACACAAAATCCACAAAGCTGACTGCTGCAGTTTGGCACAGTTAGGTATTTTTGGTCAAGGAAGACAGCAGCAAAAATGGCAAGTTGATAGGACCAGTATTTTTGGAAATATTAGTAATTTTGAAATATGACAGCCTTACAATCACGTTGCTATGCCCAGAACGCTTTGGCGGTGACTGCTGGACAAATGCGGTACAGCATGCATAAATACACATCAGCATAAAATTTACCACATCTAGAACCCACAGATCCCAAAGGGTCAGCATGCTAGTTTCTCATAATGCTTTAAAATTACCAATAAACCAAACATAACTGGATTACAACTTGTTAATTCCTCAAACTAAAAACATGTATGCACATTTAAAATAAACTGAGATGTCAGAAAATTACAAACTACAATGAAAGGCTGAAAAAAATAAAAAGGCTAACCTTGTGGTTATGAAGGCCAGGATGTCCTGCAGACACTGGGTCATGGTGTCCACACTCCCTCCTCTCCTCCACACTCTTTCACCTTCTCGGTTGATTTCACTCCCCTCAGCCCCCAGCCCCATCAGGGGTGGAAGATGCTGCTCTGACGGAGAAGCACTGATGCCCAGTCCACTGTCCTCAGACCTGAGGGGTGGGTACATACCATCTGCAGGCTCCGCCTCTTCTACCCCGTCTCGGTTTGTCTCTTCATCTCTATGGTAACCATTAACCTGAGCAACACAGCCATCTTGTTGTCTGTCCTCAGTGATATCCTGGGTAAAGTATAAAAGCAAAAACTCAGTAAAGTCAAAAATGTCATATAATCACAATCGGTTGTGAATAACTAGCAAGATGTAGTGGTTTTACAAAATAAATGCAACTGTAATCATTTACAGTTATTGAGAAAAGTATACTCAAAATACAGTCACTAGATACCAAATACATTACAAATTGGTTGCATCAAAACATACACTTTATGGTAAAACGTCTATATGTAGAACAGCCGGTCACACAAAGGCAGTGGCCGTGTTGGAGAGCTTTCAGAGTTGGAAACAATATTTTCCCTTTGAAATCAATAGAAGTTTCCACTATTGCTGCACAGTGTTGCTTTGAATTTACATTTCTAGGACTTTTCGGCTTGTGTTTTAATAAGAATGCACCACTTAAAATTTAACAAAGCAAGGTGATAAGAGCCTTCCATTGCATAGTTACTTAAATAATGTATTTCAGCAGGAACAAGTTCTCAAGTATATTTAATATTTTATCGTGTAACTTTTGTAAATTGCTTACAGTTTTCAGTGTTTTGTGTGATATTTTATTCACTCCTTTTTGCATTAATTGTTTATGCTGCTAAATAGAATAGAGCTGCTAAATTAATTTTCACTGTTCCTGTGTCAATAAAGATCTATTCTATTCTCCTAATTGATGGTTTGAGAATCTACTCACTGCATCAGTCTGATAGAGCGCATAAAGATTGGAATGGGTTTCTCTGGGAAAAGGTCATGTGGTTTGATGAGTCCAGATTGACCCTGTTCCAGAGTGATGGACTCATCAGGGTGTGAAGAAGGATGGATGAAGTGATTACCCATCATGCCTACAGTACAACCCTGTGGGGGTAGCATTATGATCTGGGATAGCTTCAGTGTGCTCTAGGCTCAGCAATGTTATGTGTCCATAAAATGAAAGAAATAAATGTTGCATAAGTTTATCACAATGATGCCACAGTAAATGTGTTCTATAATTAAAGCTAGAGGTGATTCAATGAAATAAGAGTGTAGAGCATTGTTTTGGCCAGGTTCTGTACAAAAACAAGTTAACTAAGCTGTTTCTTTCAACCCTTCTTTACATTATCTTTTAATGAACACAAGTATCAGCTGCAGCCACAGCAGCAGCGCATCCCCGATTTTGTTAGAAAAGTAATCCAAACTGAAAAATCTAAAAAAGCTTAATTATTCATTGCATTCAAGTGGCTAACCAGTAATCAATGACCTATTGTATTTCAAAAGGAACCTTCCCAACACTACATATGAATACCAATATGTTCAGTAAACAGTAAATTACCTGAGTGTGTTTGCGTTCCTCTTCTTGTGTTTGTGAATCCATCTCATGTGTGTTTGCTCCTGCCTCAACATCCATATAAGCCACAGGCATCTGGATCTTACTCAGGACCTTGAAGGAGGCTCTCAGGCCCTGTGTGATATTTTCAAGGCTGACAGAGGATAGGTGGCTGTGCAGAGTCCGCAGCATGGTGCCCAGCATTTCAGGGAGAAACTGGGACTGAATATCAGCATGAAGCTCCTGTGAGGAAAGACAAACATAGAGAGCATGACGGTTTTGTACAGGAATATCAACAAGTCTGTCTGGTCAATATTTGTTTCAACTGAAGTATTTCCCAGATGCAGGAACACATGTCTTTGACATGTCTTTTTGTCAGTTTTACTGTTTTGGTTTGTAGTTATCTATATTGTTAACATTGGTGGAATTTAAAAAAGGAGTAAAAGGAAAGTTATCTCATTTTGTAGCAAAATTCTTAGAATTATTTGCAAACATATGTTCTGGATCTTAATTACCTATCTAACTACTTTTCTTTGAGTTGGTTCAATTTTAAGGTAGAGATAATCAATATGACCAAAAACATTTTATATCCATTTATTTCAATGTTATGGCTGATTTATTTAATTCAGTTTATAAGAACTGAAGCAAAACATTATTGAAAAATACTCTCTTGACTAAAACCTTATGCTCTAACAACTGGAGAAACCTATTCACTACTAATGTATTACAAGAAGCAGACAGGTTGTACCTCTAATGCAGGGGTGGGGAATCCTGGTCCTCGAAGGCCAGTATCCTGCATGTTTTAGATGTTTCCGTCTTCCAGCACATCTGACAGTCATTATCAGGCTTCTACAGAGCTTGATGATAGGTTCATCATTTGAATCAGGTGTTTTGGAAGAGGGATACATTTGAAACATGCAGGATACTGGCCCTCGAGGACAAGGATTCCCCACCCCTGCTCTAAGGAATATATGTGAGCATATGAATTTTCCATGACGTTTTGAAAGCAAACCTTGATTAATCACATAAATGCAATGTGGTTCAGCCATATTTCAGGGTTTTTGTGCAATAATTATCAGTTATTTAAAGCAGTGTTTTCCAAGCCATTTTTCTTCTAGGGACCCATGTAAAACGACTATTTTTCAGAGCTAATCTATGAATCTAAGTGAAAAGAGTGAATTTGTGCATAAATACCACTTTCCCATCACTGTCATTTCCTTATTAATAATACTATTGATTAAAAAAAAGTCAGTATCAGATATTTGTCATGAATAGGTACGGCAGCCGTTCGAAGGGATATGTTCGATCACATACATAAGTCATACAGAAATTTTGAATAGAAATATAAAATATATGTGCTTTAAGGTGGACGTCAAAAGGTCTTCTTGTTTTTAAAATGGTCAAAATGCTAATTTATTTGGTGAATCAAACAAACTCTCCCGTTACCAGCCTGTGGGTCTCAACCCTGTGTTTCGGAATGAAAGATCTGAAGTGTGTTATATTTACCAGCGGTATAACATCAAGCAGGAAAATAATGAGACGGGACATCTCTGTGACAGAGGGACCAGTGTGACCATGGTTCTCCTGAGGAGGAGTTGAAGAGTCGTCCTTGTAACTGCAAATTAAATGACATTTTAAGTTATGGATTGAGTTTGATAAATCGTGTACACATTACACAGCCTTTGACCTTCCTGGACTATGGAGGGTGCCAATGGAATTATATGGCAAGTTTTACCCAAATTATGCCAAATGTGCATTTCAAGTAAATTTCAATGACGTTTCTGTATTCTATTATTAAAATGTTAATTTGTTATCATTTTACAACAGTTTTCTTACAACAGTGACTCTTGTTTCTGCATCTTTCTGAGTTGCTGCATTATCTATATACACCTGGTATTTGATAAGTTTATATGTTAAACTATTTGCAGATTTATTCTTTTTAATTCAAGGGTCTATTCTAATCATTCAATAACATCATACCTTAAAGATGTACAGAAGTGTCGGGTCATGTATTCCCACAAGTATTCACTGTTCATGGAGCTCACAAGCATATTCATCGTCTTTATAATCTCCGATGCGTTCTTGTTCTCTTTTATCTTACTGTTTAGGAAAACACGAGACAACAAGTATCTGTATCAGTGTTTTATTTTGTCAGATGTAATACTAAAAAAACGTTTGTAAAATATATTCTCACCTGGTTAACTGATTGCCTGAGAGTCCTGAGCTGCTGATGTTTTCTTCACCCAGCATCTCTCGACAGTAGCTGTAGAAGGCTCGGACCACCTCTAACAACACACTGTTCAAGACCACTGGACCTGAGCAAAATAGAATTATTAGTAAAACAACCCAAAGCTTATTGGATACATCCAGACATTGTGAAAAAGGTTCGTCCGTCTGTTGGTCTCCATTATGAAAACATGCATCGAAAGATCAGCTTGACAAAAACACAATTTTGCTCAAACATTTGGTTGGATTCAAGGATGAGCCGAACAGATTTTGGCAGATAAAGGTCAAAGGTCAAGGCTGCTGTTGCTTCCAAAAATTGATGTTTAGACAAAACTCAATTCTAAATAGGCCAGAAGACAATTTCACACAAATGTGTAATTGGATAAAACAATGATATGATGGCATTTAAATACAAAATAGCAACTTATGAAAACAAAATCTCATCTTTTTCCAAATATACTCAAGGATGAACTCAACACGTTTTGGGGTCAAGGTCAAGCTAAGGGGATAAGTAAATTTCAGTATTTTGACATTACAGTATGTATACTGTACGTTTTGTGTTCTCAGTGTTGCCTACCTATCTCTGGTTTATCCAGCAGACTTATGATGATGCGAAATGGTCTCAGGTATCCAATCACATTTTCGGGGTCACTTTCCATATCCTTCTGTTTGATGATGTTAGTCAGAGCCTGAAGTCAGAAACAGATAGGAATGAGGAATAATACACTGTTTAAACACCCCTGATAAAAGGTTATATAAACTCTTCCCATGTAAATACTTTCTCTCATTTACTGTGCTGCATTCAAAGTTTGCATTTTATATATTCGACTATAAATAAAGTTCCAAGATCCGTAATAATGTGTTCATGTACTTTAAGGTTCACATGACTGACCTTTACAAGGTAATCTTTAGAGTAGGTGTTGAAGTAGAATGTTGTATGATCCTCTGTAGTGGTGGAGAGAGTGGGGTGAGGTGCAACCATTTCCCCTTTAATATCTGTACCTGAAAACACACACACGTCAGTCAACATCAAGTTTACAACCTTAAGTTGCCAGTACAGTATATTCTAATGATTAATACCTAAAAGCCAGGCATAGAGGCGTCTGTTGAGGGACATGTCTCTGCGGAGAAGTGTGAGCAACGCTGCAGACACCACTGTTATCATGTCTTCAACACTCATCACAATACTGGCCTGTGCTGGGTCCTAAACCAACAAAGTCACAATAATAATAGAGAACCATGTGGACACAATATGTTAAAAAGTAATATGCATACAAACTTACATTTGATGTATGTGCGAAAAAAAGTGATGCATCTAAAACTAATAATTACGTGTTTTTGTATAACAGGAAATATCCCCTGGTACAGAGACATATCTGTAGTGGGCATAGTCATAAGTGTCCCCAAATAATGTTGTTTGCTTGAACAGTTTGTTTTAGTTGTGGCATTTCATCTAATCTGATTATTTGGTCATATTGCTGAAAAAAATTGTTGTTTGGCAAAATTTACTACTTCAGTTCAATATTTTTAATTCAGTAACTTAAAAAAAGTCAAATCACTGTTTATAAGTATTGAAAGGACCAAAGTTAAACGCTACAGCCATTTACAAAAAATAATTTGGAACATGTGCCAAAAATGTCCAGTTAACTGAGTGAATGTTTAATTTGTTTACAGCTTCTCTGACTGTCCCGCTGCTTATGTTAACATGCTTTAATAACAGAAGAACATTGTGGCCAAACATGTCAAGGTAAGACCTAGTGTTTGTGTGTACTCACCAGGCAAGTAGCAAAGGGGAAGAAGTAGAGCAGGATTTCCAACATGTTCCTCTGAACCAGAACATTAGAGTCTTGCAGAGACAGACACACTGACTTCACCTACGGACATAAGCCAAGAGTCGACAAGTGAATGTATGCTGACAGTGAGTAGACTAAAAATTTCATTAAAACATGACAGGAACACATTAACATGAGCAAACATTTTCCTATGTAAATGTGGTGTGTAGTGTATACGGTACAAACAAACACACTTACCACCAGGTGGTGGTCATAGCCTAGCATATGTCTCTGCTGATTCAGGGGCACCATGCGGTCGAAATGTGTGACTATAAAGACAGAGGCTGGCAGACGAACTATTGGGCTGACCAACATGCTGCCCCACAGGGCTCCATAGAAGACCTGCTGACCCACCAGCAGTGACAACTTCAACAGCAGAGCATCAGTCCTGTCAGACATGGAAGACGCATATGGTCACACTACAGTTAATGTGGCTCAAATGTTTTTCATATGAGGACCTAAAATCAGATACAGATTTTAAAACCACATGTGGAACTTGAGTCTGAACAGCCATATTAGCAACTTTTACATCACTCTAGATCAATATTTGTCACAGATCTGCACTGGTGAGAGTAACATGGTAAATACAAACACAGAAGAAAGCTGTGATGAAGACACCCAGTGGAAGAAAAAGTTATTTTGAGGTTTCATTCCTGCAACACTTTAAGGGATGTTTCAGAACTGGTCCGTGTTTGGAAGCATTTTAGAAGAAATATCAGAGGACGACATAAAAAGCCACAGAAAAAGATCAGATCTGAGCACTAAGACTGGTAAAAATTTACCATCCCAAGAAAAGACACAGCACTAGACATACATACAAGTTTTAATTTTTTTTTTTTTTTAAATCTGTGGGTATACTTCCTGGGCTTTGGATCTTTGGATTGAAATTTTCTAAATGCTTCGAAGTCAAGATCTATACACCTTGATTTAATCTAAAATGATTATATTGGTATTAATATTGTGGATTATAACTTTAACATCAAAAAGAGAATACAACTTTGTTTCTCTCCTCTATTTACCTGTCATAGACCTCCAGGCCCTCCTCTAGCCCAGGCAGCAATCCAGTTATGAAGGCCTGAAGGCTGGGAAGTAAAGCCCTTTGCAGTGGGAGATAGTAACGCTCATACAGAGTCAGCAGGACAGGCTTGACTGCCATGGCTGCATGGCCCAGCAGTGGGAACAAGCCTGAGCTGAAAACCAAAAAGACACATATTAAGTAATTGAAAGCTGTACATATAATCTGACCCCTACCCTCTGTGATGCATCTAATGAATCTCTTCACCTGTAAATGAACAGATCCTTGGCCAGCCATTTGGTACCGATAATCTTAAAGATGACCTCGTAGGTCTCAAGAGCCTTTAGGTGCACTCCACTGGGCAGGGCTGGATGCAGGCACTGGGCTAGACGCTTTCCTATGATCAGCCGCCTGGGAAGGAGGGAGTAGCGAAGGTTACTCTGAAGGGCCTGATGGAAGAGAGAGAGAAAAATAAAGAGACTGGGTTAACTATTATCCACAAAGTTTGCAAATAAACCACTACACATGGGCATAAATGTTGGACACTGATTTACCAGACCAGACTGTCTGAACTCCATCATTGTTCAGATTTAGATTTATCTCAATGTCTTTTTTTATATATTTATCACTGAATTACTTTTTATTTGAATATGATCATGGTTATTGTAACTCACAAATGAAAATGACCAATGACATAATAACATCTGCACTCTACTGCTCAATAAAAATACATTTAACAAAGCCTTACAAAGTCAGTGTGAAGAGTTTTGTATATTTTAAACGTTGAGCAAATAAGCTTTTTCCTCTGCCTTACAGCCTGTTTCACTAACACACAGACACTCCAAAGTAAACATCTACTCTGCAAAAGAAAAGTGGCATATTTATTGCCCACAGTGAAGAGCCATAAGACTTGAATAAATAGTGCTGTGTAGCAGAGTCTCTAAAAGAAACAAGTACTTCCTCCTAACTATAGAGAAATGAAACACAGAAAACAGCTGTGACAAACAACACTGAAAAAAATAACCACAAATGAAATGAATACCCAATGAATTAGGGTACATGTTATATCACCGATGGCTCATTTTGTCCAAAACACTATGAGCATGCCATTTAGTAATGATGCAATGTCTGGAAACACAAAAAGCAGCACGACAACATTTCTTTGACCCCATTTTATCTCGTCTTACCTTGTTGAGCTTGCCCAAGGAGGAGATGAGATCTGCCCACTCGGTGGACGACTCAAAGTTTCGCAGCGCCTTCTCAATAACCGCTGCGTAGCTCCTGTAACGGTAGTCATTCTGCAGTTCTAACTCTTCAGGATCCATGATAGATCAGTCAGATCCCAGCATGTTCAGCACAGTCTGGAAAAGAGGTGAGACAAATAGGAGGCTTTAAGACGAGAAACAGCTGGTCTATGAAACTAAAAAAGAAAAAAAAAAAAAAAAAAAGGTCAGTGTTTATTTGTCTGCAAACTGATGGATATCCCTCTGCCTCTGAGGCTTGTTTATAGCAAATAAAATTAGCCAATTAGCTGTGTTAACTGACATGCACAAGTTGGGGCAAAGCAGACAAATATTCTCATTCATGGCTGGTCAGTGTTTGTCTGATTGACCTAATCCTCAGCCTGGAGAAGGAGGAGTCCTTCCAGCATAAATTCAGGGGCCCTACATGCACATCCATGAGAAAACAAGTTACAGATAAGCCACAAACACACTCAGGGGTAACTATTGCTTCTATCTTCTCTGTATATTGGAGTTCTAGAAAATCAGTGATTTTTGGGTCATTTAAGGGCAAGATTTAAAGTTGAGTTACCCAATAGTGACCTATTTATGAGTCCTGCTGGGACAAAACTATAATCCAACCTCCTTTTAGCTTTGTTTTGCAGTCACAAAATGTGGTCTACTACAGCTTTTTTTTTTTTTTTTTTTTGCCAATGCCTGGTACAGCTGCAAACAAGGTTGATGACAGTTGAGAGAGTGAACCAAAATATGCAGCCAAGGATGAGTTTTTTTTTCCCCAGTGTCACTACATTAAGTACTTGAATAAACTGGTAATAAATATGCAACTACAGTGCTAATAGAGTATATATACTATTCAGAGAGAAGCTGCATTATTATTATTATTATTATTATTATTATTATTATTTTACATAGCATCAAAAGCACATGGCAAATGCAATGGTGTGCAAATGTGTGCATGTACATGTGGTTTATCTGAAAAAAGCTAAACAGATATGAGTGGAGAAACATGAAGGCAGGATTAGAGAAGGTCAGACATCTGGACAGTGCCTGAGCTGAAGAGGGGCTTTACCACTGACTACAAGCCTGACGACACGTGTTTAGGATGACGGCGCATTAGTGGTGAAACGATCGCCTGACTCACAGAAAAGTGATCAATGGGGGAGGAAAAAAAAAAAAAAAAAAAAAAAAATCAATGAAATTTTTAAGGTCCTATGATAGGCTTAAGCCATTTAAGCAGGTTGGTTGTAGCTTAAAAATGCCAACATTTTATGCATATATTTTTGAGTATCATGGATTTTTTTCTAAATATGCAAATATTCTGTCAGTGCTATTGAATGACATACTACAGCTTTAATAAATAATACTCATGTTAAAAAAATCTCTGGGTCAATAACAAAAATAATTAGTTGCAGTAAGTGAATGCCTACAGCAGAACGTCTTTATGGAAAAAAGTGTAAACCAGTTCTTGACCCATGGGAATAAAAGACAAAGGGGTGGGTTTGTCTTGTGTGAAAAACACTTAACAAGCCAGAATAAAGTAGACAGGAAAGTAGTAAGCAACAGATATTAGGAAAAAAACTTATAAATAGGGATACCGAAATGTTAGTATTGGCTTCATAAATTGTCAGTACTAAAACTCAAGAGAGAGTCTCAATATTCCCACCACAAGCTCCTTACACTGTTATACTAAAGGCTGACCAACACTGGTCTTCTGAGGCCAATACCAGGAGTAATTATTTAATACTTTTTAACTGTTTGTTTCCTACCTAAATTCATGGTAATAATCTATAAAATTATGACACTATGCACCTGATAGCAACTCCTGATGGTAGAAAATTACAATTTTACAATTAATCACATCTCAGTGTCAACCTGTGCCATTTACAAATGATTGCACTTTAAAGGTCTAGTATATTTTAATGATATTTTATAGGCTTTAAGTTTCTGCATTTTTATACTTTGTTATACAAAGTTTTGGATGTTGAGGATGCCAGGCCCACACATTCAAAAATGCACTTTAATCTGTGCATTTTCTTTAACAACCATGCAAAGAGACTCAAATTGATATGATGTTTACAATAATTACATTAAAACTACATCAGTTTACAAGTTGTACAGCCCTACTTCAACATATGAAAATTCTGCCTATAAAAAAAAAAATTAAGTAAGAAAACACTGAAAAGCAAACTTATAATAATCTTTTATAAAATGTTTTGGTATTTTAAAACAGACTGTAATCAATGACTGTTCATCTATTAATTACCAGCAGCATCATGGCTCTTTTATACTTGGAAATGTTCGCCAGCAACAAAAGCTAATAAATAACATACTGTATTTGCAGTTAACAGAACAACCAGGCTTTAAAACTGCATCTAGCACGCAACGTACGAATAAAATCCTGCACATAGTCCTGTCACTACAGGATAAAAAATTACGACAGCCTTAAAATCAGGAGTTCATGAAGGCAAAGTACAAGAACAAGCCTTTCCATATGCAACAATATCCTGCATTAATTATTCAAAAGTTTATGAGAAAATAAAGGGTGTATAATCATTAACGGAGGTGGATGCTACTGTTACTTTGCTATATTGTCTTTGTTTCTGACAAGTTTTTACTTTTACTCCCCACAGTTTAATATAAATACCTATATATTCTAACTTCTAACAGATTCTCTAGTTGCAATGCATTTCAGGATCATTATCAGTTATTTTAGTTTGCATCTCCGTGCAACTCCTAAACATCAGACGCAGCTTCAGCCTAAATGGATGAACATTAACACATTGAAAAGTTGATCTGTTCGTGAATATATTAGCCCATATCAAACATGACAACCAAGACAAAACAGGAGACAGAGCAAAGGTGTCATAATGGTTCAAACTCAGTTACTGATCTGGACATTGTAGCAAGATTAATGTTCATTCATTTCAGCATATTGTTTATATATTGTTTAATAGTTTTCACAGTTTAGGTTCAGTACACAGTAACAGCTGGAAGAAATGTCCTTCAAAATCCTAGTTTTACTTTTAGTGCAGCAAACAAGTTGATACTTCTGCTTTTACTTTCCTACATAAGTATCTGCACTTGTGCTAGAGTACAGAATGTTTGTACTTTTGCAAATGATGATGATGCAGAGAGGGAGCTTAATCATAAGTGATACCTATAGATAACCAAATTGTGCGAGCTGTTGCAGAACTGAATGTGCATTGTCACTTCCTCACTGTAAAGTTTGTGGCTAGTGAAACAGCAAGTGCGATAAAACCTTGAATTTCTATATACTGATAGTGTCAGCTAAGGAATTGTGTGTGCTTTGAGGGTGGACGCACTGCACGGTACACAAGGCGCACTGACTGTGTCACCTGACTAACACCACCACGACAGGCTTAATATAATAGAATATCAAACCACTTTAGCCATGACAAGACTGGATACAGGATAATAAAGTGCAGGCAAATGACAGTCGGGTATAGCAGCATCTGGCCTGTGAATAATGTGTAGCATCCGTGGTAGAGAAGCTGCTGAGTGTGTTATGTAACTCAGCGACAAACAGGATAACAAACATCATAAAGTCACCGATGGGTTGCAAAGAAGAAAAATACATTTTTGCGCAAGTCAGATGTGTTTGAGTGCTGCTAGCTAACTAACATTTATGTCAATACTTGATTAAATAATTAAATTTCAAGATATAGCTAGCTAGTGGTTAAATCATCATAACTTTACGCATATTTAAGGTTTTGTTTTGTACATTTTATGACAAAATTAAGGTAAATTTGGCAGTAAGTTGCACTTAGAAGAAAAACATGATAGCAGTTAACAAAATTAGCTAGCTATCAGGTGCATCAATGACTCACCAACAGCGAAACAAGCCCAGGATGCGCCAATGAACACTCGCCTCAAAGACTATCAGACTCAAAAAAGCGACAAACTTGGTCTCATAATGCTTCTCTGACAGTAGTGTGTATCAGAGTAAAGGTGTAGGAAGCATGTTGTTTGTCCAAAGGATGTGTAATCATCCTTAGGGTACGGGTACACAGTCCTATCGGGGTGGGATCCTCAAACTCAGCTGATTCAGTGCCGAGCAGACGGACGTTTGACTTCCTGATATCGAAGGGGTAGGAGGTGGATATGCGAAATGTTTGATGGAGGCGTTTGTCTACGTAAATTAATAAAATGGCTAGTACACGGAACGTTTTTAACTGATTCTCGCCATAATAAAAAAAGAAATATTTTCTGTGAGTGCTGCTTTAAAATAAATATGAGGTGTGAATGTAGACTAACTCCCCTCCAGCTATGGTACGGTCCAGGATGCGCAGTGTTTACAAACCTCTCACCTCTCTGTCAGATATTTGGGCAAAGAAAGCTGGAGCTGAACATCTACGACCGTGCAACAACAAACATTTTCACATCATATCTGTAATTTTCTGCATATATTAACGTTGATATATGAGTATAGAAACATATTGCTAACACATGCTAACTATATGTCTAATAGTTTTGGAATTCATTAGACAAAGGTGTGACTGTCAGGGTAATATTGTGTACAAATCAGACAGAAATCTGGAAAAACACATGAAATGATACAAGTTAAAGTTTTCCATATTAACAATTTTATCAATAACAAGTAACAAGTAAAAGGAACACCATCTGATGTCAAGTAACAATACAGAGTATTCCAAGAACAGAATATTATAAGGTCATGTTGAGGGGCTGTTATAATGAATTTCTACAGAGAATAACAGGTGGTTCATGATTATTTCCAAAGCTGTGCACCCAAATGTTAATATAAGCTCACCTGAACATTTTTGATAAGGACCACCACATTTGATTTTGCAGTGTTGGCAAAAAAATGTATTTTCAGTCCCTGTTGAGAGAGATCAGTTTGCTATCTTTTGTGAGAAAAAAAAAAACCAACATATTTTATGGAAGCTCTTTTTCAGTTTTTTTTTTTCCTCCATCAGTTCCTCCATTGTCTCCTTTTACAACTCCCCCTGGCGGACAACTAGAACAATTCCTGAAAGTAGTGGGTGTAACGCTCACCCTCCGGTAATCTTATTTGGAATAGATATTATAGATGAGAATGAAGCGTTTTCATTATTTTCATGTAGAGTAAGCTGAAAGCATTTAAAATTTGTGGAGCTAAGGCATCTATTATGATGTCATTAATTAGAGAACACTTGTCACAACAGTAGACCCAGTTTTTTTTTTATCCACCTTTAGGGCTACTGGCCTGATTATTTTTTTTGATAAGAATCTGGAGTTTAACCCCATTTTTGCATTGTCTTATTGTTATCGTCTGTTTGATGGCCTGCAGACATTTGAAAATGTCAGCAAAAAGAGAGCACTGCAAGTATGATTGATGATATCTACAAGAGAATGACTCTCGACATAGCATGCCAAGACACTTGTTATGATGAATTCAAATATCTGTTGTGATGCTGCCTTTACTTGGTGTGGGTGTTGTGTATATTTGCAATCTTCACACATGTTCACATTCCTGATGAAGTTGGAGTTTCAGCTT
>JAPTGW010000015.1:22474154-22488986 GCA_029814545.1 Apogonichthyoides opercularis
TACTATACTATAAGTACCCATACTTGCTTTTCACTGTAAAATGCAAAACACAGAGAGTAAGAGTAAGATTAAAATGAATGGTTCTAAATCACTTAAAAATGGTTAGATGTAGAGAAAAATTCAACAGGAAGTCACCATAACAATATATCTAGGTCTATAAGAGTTAATTTTGGGCCGGTTAATCAAAAATGACAACTCTGAAGATCTCACTTTGGAATCATTGAGGGAGTTTTTAAATTATTTTTATCAGTTAATTGTTTTATTGAATTAACAATCAGCAGATTAATCAATAGAATCATCAATTGCTGCTGTATTCAAAGTCTTGTATGTGCCACATTTGTTCTTGATTATGATTATTACTCAAGAAAAAGACTGTGTTTCTAATTTAATTTTATAAGTTCAAGTGTCCTTGGAAAAAAAAAACAAACACAGTATTGGAAATATTTGACCATTTTATTTTGGCGTGAGAAACTGTGGGGGTTGGTAGAGGGGTTTGACAGTGGGCTTTGAAAGACACAGTTGAATGAGACATAGTAGCATTCCAATGATTGTTATTCAAGCAAACCGCTCCAAAGCTTCCAACATGTGAAGACGAAGGCGCGTGTTCATCCAAAAGAGTAAACACTTCTTATTCTCATGTTGGTATGTAGAGCGCTGGGTGTGATTGGCAGAGAAGACCAGCCAAAGGAGCCACCTGGGATATGTAAGACATCTATGAAAGACATGCACGACTCATTGCCGTCAAATGGGAACCAGACAATGTTGCTTTATAAAGCTTTTCCCACTGCAAATTCTTGTAAATAAAATGCATGGATGTGGCTGCTTTGAAGAACAATGTAAATATCCAACTACTAAAAAACGTTAGAGGCTGCTGCTTCAGCTTATTGAATCTAATTAATTGACAGATCAGTCTCAAAGGAGGAAAACAGCACTTATTTTGAGAAATGTTCAGGATATTCAGTGTGTGTACAAGAAAAATATTATTAACATTTTCTTTCTGTGGAATGCTTAGTGATGTTCCAGTAAGTCACTGCGGGCCAAGTTATTCAGGCATAGTGCACATGTCCTTTCTTCTCTTCCTTCCCGGAGAGACTTTGAGTAATGAAGTGCACTGCTTTTTCGCAGCCCGGCATTTAGCTGCCTTAAGTCAATCCTAGCATTTGATTTGGAGCCTGGATCACACCCATGGGGAAAGCAACCCTGCTAATATCAGCCATGCTATGAATGTGGAAAGCTTCTTGGCTGCCTCTGAACACTCTCCCATGCACATGCACAAAATCTACTTTCTTTGCACCAGCAGAAAAAGAACACCCTGGAGTTTTGTTTTTTTTTTCTCAAAACTTTCAGGGATCACATCCAAACTTCCCGAGTAGGGAGCTCTAACAGTAGGGAGACAAAATGACAATAGCTCATAGAAATGCCTGCTGTTTGTTCTAACTGCTGAATGGAGTTTGTTGCTAGTCCAGCGTTATGGCATGATAATGACTCACCAGCTCTCAAAATGCCACCTCATTCTGCTAGAGAGAGAGGGCAAGCAGGTTAATTACCATGACAATGGGGACACTGAGAGCCGAGCTGATTCTGGACACTGCATATGAGATGACCAGGACGACTTTCTCAGCACACATGGAAACAGGAGGCTTTGATTTCTTAGAGCAGCAACAGATGGACGAGGTCACAGCATCTTTGTCTAAATTATTAGGCAGTGCTTCCTCACATTTTCTTCACAGGCAGGGAGCTCTCTGGGTGGACAGGCCTTCTGCCCTAACGCACTCCCCGGGAGTCGCCTCCTTTGTCTCCTTGTTTGACTGTGTGCTGTTCATGAAGTGAAGAGGCTAATCAGCGGCTGTAGAGCTATTCACAAGGAACCACTGTACAACATGGGCCTATTTGGTACAATTGTTAGTGAATTGTTAGAGTGGTCACAATAGCCCTGTGTTTTGACACACTATACACAAACTCAGAGAGTGCACTCAAGCCATTGATGTGGCTGTGAAGTGTGGTGATGTTTGCCACCAAAATATTGACTTCTGGGTGCAAAGTTAACACAGGCAGTGTGCCCTGGCCTGCAAATATATCCTGTGTGGCTGATTCACAAGCTAGGATGAAATTAAATTAACCAAATATGAAGACATCTTGAGCTATAGTTGCACAGCACTAATGTTAGCATGCCATTAGTTTTAAGGGTTTACACCAAATCCAATCTCATTTGTTTTCAGCCAACAAGCAGGATAAAGAAGTGTGAACTTACATGCTTGTTATAGCAGAGAGAACAAGAAGTCTATTAAAGAGTTTTGGACCATTGCAGACTTTCAGCAGTGTTAGTTGGTTGATTATGAAAACAGTATGCTGTGCTTGGACTTGCAGCCAGCGAAAGCCTTTTCAAACATAAAACGACTGGGGAATGACTAGTGCCAAGAGCCAGTGTTGGCCATCATAGTGGAAAGGAGAGAAACAAGTTTCACAGCATGGTGAAAACAAAGGTTTGCCTTCTTAAGCGCCAATACATTAACGCTGCAGACAAAAGACTGGTTACAGATAGTCTTTAATAATGTAGGATTTGGTTTGAGAGACAAATAACTCTGACAAGCCCGAACTTTATCTTGAGTTTCTTAAATTACTATGTGGTGTTCAATTACAATTAAAAGCACAACTTGAGCCCTGATTGTAGCCCGTTCAGAGATGCGACAGAGGAACACGGTTTATATATTTGCTAATAAGGGTAAGGAAAAGAACCAATACATTTACAGATGTAGTAGAAAGCACAAAGCACAATGGCTCTGCTGTAGCCCAGGCAATGCAAATTACAGAGGAAACAATTTGAAATTCAAAGAAGGAATGTAGAAATCAAACAGAAAAGGTCATTTTGTGAGGCAGATGATACTAGACACTGATTGTGATTAATACATAACCCAAATGTGAAGATATTTTAAGTGAAGATTAAAAAAAAGGAATCCACTTTATGAGGAATTTCCATTTACTCACCATTGCGTTACTGAAAATCGTCCAAAATTTCAGCATGCATTCCTATTTAAGTACAATGATGTTTATGCACATTTGCTGGAACACACACAAGGAATATAATTTGTGGTCACCTGGACAACTTCCCATACATAATACAGCGTAGGTTTATGGTGTGTAGGAAAACTGAGGAGAAAGGAAAACTGCACTCCCGTGAATATCACATATATCGTATTTTGAGTTCTCATGGAATAACAGCATCGACTCCTTGTTTCACGGTCTGTGTGTGGGGAGATGAGAGGTTTTGACAGCTACAGAGAGCATTGTTCAGATTTCTACTTGAACTGGCCTGTGCTCGCGTATCATCCTTCTTATTTGAGATCCACAGTGTCCTCTGTCTAAAGTCTATACAGCACATCTCAGAGGACCTTGTCAACAGCTCCAGGAGAGTTTGATAGAAAATGTCAGCGCCATCTTTTCAGAGGAGCTGTCAGCACCAGCTTTGTATCAACCTTCTTTGGGACAGGGCACGAAACACAAACAAGCCCTGCGGGAGGTGTACTGCACTACCTTCTACTGAAATTTCAAATGGCAACAGTTGAAAAAAAAACCCTCATGCTTTGCTTCTATAAATCACCAGGCATTTACTTTCTTCAGATCATTTAATTGAAGAATTTAACAAATGTCAACAAATGGAGAAACTGTCTTGTTAGGATTAGCTGGAAATAAAGAGTTTTCCTACTGACAGTCTACAACTCATGAGGTGATTCCTGCAGGCATGACAATACAAGTCCTGTCACGACTTTTACAAATATGGTGTAGTATCTTCTATAAAATGAGACATGTATGTGGCATGCGTCTCATTCATGAAAAAAAAAACAAAAAAAAACAAATCACACTACCTTGGAGCACTGCTTATGATTCTGGCACCACACCAAGGATCCATTATTCTGTAAGAGAAAAGGAGAAACGCCAATCAAATTCCAATCCTGGACATACTGAAAATTCCCTTTCAATGGTCAATTATTCAAATGAATAAGCTGTCACCTTCTCATCCATCACAGCAGCACCTTTTATAAGTCTTGACCTTTGTGACTAACAATACTGCTAACGGTACACAAATTTCAGAGACAAACCTTGAGTCAGTAAATATATGTAACCTAAGCAGGAAAGTGGGGTCACAGCAGCAGGGCCAGGGCACACCTCTGGTCATTTTCAGTTGAGCATGGTGACCTCAGCTTTTCTGAGGACCCGTTTGATCTCTCAACAGACGTCCCCGAGGTCGCCAAGCTGGGAACTGATGTCAGCACTCCTGTGCAGACTGCAGATACTGCCAATTTTCTTTAATTGCTGTGGAAGTACCACCTTCTACACACAGACAAGGCAAGCATTCGGCCCTAATAGTGTTGTGTTTTATAAATGCTGTACGTGTAAATATGGAGGTTATAGAGTTCAGCACCACTTGGGGTAAATAGCTTGTGCAAGTGGTCATTTCCTGAATTTCATTAGGCTGAAACATTATTCTGTCATTCTCCACAAGCATAATTGTGCTTGGATAATGAGCGTAACAATAGCTGATCATCATGACAACATTTGAGAAGATGCTACGCACTGCAAAAAGGAACATTTAGGGTCCCCCTTTTATACTGCCTTATGTGAACCTTGTGAAGAGGTAATAAAAGTGAACACTGAAGAATAATCAAAACCAAAGACGTACACTGGAGGCTGTGAACTTAATGTGATATTAATTGAGTTCATTCTACCAAAGTACCTCAATCTGAGCTGCATTTTTGATGCTGCGCTTCTTTTTGAAATCAGTTTAACGGTGCATTGCAGCCAAACTTTAGGGGTCTGCAGGCAAAAAGTCTGCTTAAGTTCAATGTCAAGTTCAAAGCCTTTTCCCACAATGTAATCCAGAAGAAATTTCCCATGAGACCTTAAGAGAGAACTTATCATTAAAGGGTTTAATTTGACATCCAGTACCAGTAAGTGCTGTGCTTTTAGTGTCAAGGATAATGGTCAAATGGCTTCAAAGGAATTCATAATTGTATGGTCATGTCTACAGAGAATCTCTACCACAAAAACTGCAGATAAGGATGAAAAATATATGACTCCGAGCACCAAGAAGAGCAGAAATCGTTTTTACATTTCTTGACCGCATGAGTAGGGAACTGAGTGCAAAGTTGGCTGAGGTGAGCTTGAGTGAAAATTTCTTCCTTTTGTGCATAAAGACTGCACATGTACTGTGTCCAGCTGAATTCTGATTAAAATCTGAATTACTCCTCACTACTACTTCAAGCTGTAGTTTATTACATGATTAAAATCCTTGTGGAGTTCACCGACTTATGAAAAATCCTCTGTTGGCAACACACCATAAATAAATCCTTGACATTTACACTGGTGGCCAATGCCTCAGGATAATTTATACAGATTGTTACAACTCTCGGCCATGTCCAAAATCATCAATCGTGTTTTTGACACCTTCCTTCAGCCATCAATCAAGAGCGACAGGGCCAGATTCACAGAGGAGCTAATTTTGCTGTGTGACAGCATCCGTGTATCAGAGAAGCTCAGCAGGATGTTGCCCCAGCTGTCCAGGCCTGACCCCACCATGTCAGGGACCAACGGGGAATAATTATAGGTCAGGACTTCATCCCTCTGACTCACCATGACATTCCTCAGCAGTCCGGACATTATGCAGCGCTGAGGACTGTCAAGGACTTACGTAGATGAATGCTTTCCAGATATCCTCCTTTGTGTCTGTGGTCGAGGAGAAGAGCCCAGACAGTAGCCTGTAGTAGGTGAACCCAGTGCTTTGTTACTGACACTGGTGGAATCATGTAAACAGGGGGATTTATCACAGAGATACATTATGGCCGATGTCAGCTGAGAAGTCAGAGCAGGTGGCCATGGGCGCACTGCATTGTCTAGACAACTGAGGGAACATACACAAGACCCCTTTTATCTTTGAGGATAGCATTCCGCCTTTTGAAAGTGGGAATCTTTTGTTTCCTATGTGCTCCTGATTCGGATTAAATGAATCTCAGTTTACATTGGTGAAGCAGGATTTAAGTTAAAGTTGTTCTTGCCTGAATGGTTTCAAGTTTTAAGTATTTACTATAGACGATTTCTGCTTCTGGTCAAGGTGACGGGACATCAATGGCAGACCGGTGTCTCTGTGTGTCCTTTGACAGCACAGAGGTCCTCAGGCAACACCAAAATAACCGATCCTTAAGAACACTTATGCAGCACTAAAATAAAGGGCTTCGAGATTTAGGCTTTAACTTGAGTGGGTGTGAGGTTTGTGGTCAGTCAACTCATCAATTATTCACTTTGTATGAATTATTTGACAGGGGCTCTGAAAGTGAGCTAATGTGTTAAGCTTAGAGCCAACGATAACATAAAAAAGGGTGTTTCAAAAATTTCAAACAACATCAGAGTAAAGTTGTCTCTAGTTAGCGATGAAAGCTATTTGTCAAATGAGGTAGCTGAGGGTGTAGCAGCACTGGGGGCTGAGATTTACAGACAGGACTGTCATGGTTTAAAAGCATTTACAGAGAGGGGAGGCCGAGCTATATAGACCCCTATTCATCCGCTGTCTTCGCTAATGAAAAACTCCACACACGAGACGACCACTGGCTGAGGTTTGATTCCACTGAAGGTTATTTAATATCAAAGACGAAAACAAGGGGACACGGAAAAACTACTTTCCAATGTTTTTTCTTCCCTGTCCTTAAAACACAAATCTCTCAAGCAAGATGCTTAGGCTTAACTGCACAGCACATTGGAAATGAATGACTGAATTTAAAATGTTATATTTTTATTGCTTTGAGTGTAATAACAAGACCACATGGACACACCTTGTTTTTGGCTTCATGGGTCCCCACATAAATAATCCAGTACAAGGCTGATGCTTTCAGAATACATTATTGCACAGGGCACCCAGTTCACTCTTAATATTTTAAAGTAACCAAGGCTAATATTTATGGTTGGGTGTTCCCCTCTGTCTATTGTACTGGGGTGACAAGTTCCCCAAAAGTGAAGTAAAATGTCAATAAATCTGTATTTGGAAATACTATTACATCAATAAATCTACAGTTGCAATAAATCTGACAACCAATGGGCTACCCATGGGTTTTCCAACTCCGCAATTCCATGGTTGTTTCCATTTCACACTAATTCATAGTTGTGACAATTAAAACAAAGTCCTCAGATTCGGCCACATAAAAAGGATAGACGCGTGGGTGTTCCTAACATATCCACATTCTAAATTCTCCAAGTATCCATTATTCAGCTGACAGATCCAATTCAAGCTGATATAAAAAGCAGATTTTTAATTTCAAGCTGCGAAATGTGTTACAGGGACAAATTGTCCGTTGTACAAGACCCAAAAGCAGGAGCAGAATATATTAACTGCCTGATATTCAGTAGAAACAATAAAATATTCTGAAATAGTACACAGGAGTCCCCACTTGGATGCAGAGATGAGGCATTTAATTTCCATAAAATGGAAAGGCTTGTATGTCCTGGTTTTTTCTATCTCGTATTAAATGACCCCTGAAGGATGTCCGAGTTGAATTAAGAGGTCTGCCTTCTCAATCATTGGAGTGGAGCACCGAGCTGCTGTCGGCTGCTGTAATAAGATCTGGCAGAGGAAGCAGATCCACCTGTAGGTTGTGCTGACTGAGCATGCTCCAGTGTTGTGGCAACAGTACATTAGAGCTTATCACATTTACTACAATTGGGCGCCAGCAGTTAGCAGGAAGGTGACCTCGCGGAGCAATATCAGTAGCTCAGTGTGTATCCTGCATGTCTTTGAGGTGTGATGCTGGCATTTATTGGCAGGGCCAGGGGGTTGAGGGTGGTGGCAGCGGGGGGAGCCATATGTTTTTGCAGCTGACCAGACCCCCCATTTTCACATGAAAGGCCTGTTGGGAACACAGTGCATAAGACAGTCTTTCCAGATTATCAACATTTGCCTTCTATTCTTAGGGCCACCAGCTTGCTCAAGCAACCTTGCTTATCGCTAACCACAAAAATGCTCCTCTCTTTCGACAAATACCTCCCACTCATTTTCTCCTCACTGAATATGTCTGGCTCCGACACTGAGGCTCTGCAGTCAATTATACAGACTATTTGCTGTTCATTAGAGGTAAGACTTTTCAGTCAGCTGGTGACTGATTTAATGCCCCAACTTTAAAACCTAAGGCAGAAATACACAGCACCATTTGAGTCTTCTAGTTGCCAAGTTGCATTTGACACACCACTGTTTCAATCTGTAGACACACTCTGTTATGTTATTTTCCAGAGAAGAGTTAATTCCAGTTAATAACCTTCATCCTTTCCTGCCGGTGTTAGTTATCCCTTAATAAAATAGCTTGAATTAACTGCAGTAGGTCTCTGTCCCCCATGGACCTGCATTGAAAACCATGCATTGGATCAATAAGTTAAGTTAATTGGTGACAAAAAAAACAAGCACTGCACTCTTGCTGATTCATGGACCTAATTACAAATTCACTTTGCTGCACAATGTTGTTTTTTGACAATTAGAGATTCATTAATGCACTCTGAGAAACAAACCCCTTGCAAATGCAAATAGTGGGAGCATAAAGCCTGTCACTACATAGACAGACAGATAGATAGCTGAGGAAAAAGGAGCAGAAAGAAGAGGGGATCAGTGACCACTCATAATCCTGAGAGAGAACAGTGTGTCCAGTGAAGGGTAAAAAACAACTTGTGAGACCACAGACCCAATCAAGCACGAATAGAGCTAATTTAGAGGAGCTGCAACACAGTCTGAATTGCATGAAAGTGTGGAAAAAAAATCTTGCTCTGAGCACAAAACACAGCCTATCCTCTCACATGGAAGAGCAGACACCTTAATAAACGTGCAACTCAGTTCATTAAAAAAAAAAGAACAGGCGCTTTATGAAATCACGGGTGTTTCAGTCATGACATTTATTCTCCCACAAACGAATCCCATTTGCTATAAATCATATAAGGATGAATGGAAACTGGTGCCAGTGTGAGGCGTTCATGGTCCATTTAGTCCAAAATGCTGCAACGTGTTAATTGTAAATATATTTTTGAAGCCACTCCACAGACACGCGTGCTGATTGTGACAACTTTCCAAGCAACTCAGCCACGCGTGGATTTGCAACTGGTGTTTTAATTTGGTGACACTTGCTTGTTTTTGCGTCTTTTCTGTAACATCACACAAAAACAGAAGTGTGGAAGTGTTTTCAGCAGCATTTGTAACCTGCTCCTGTTTATTCACAACGGACTCATAAGGAACAGGTTTCTTGATCATATGGATGAATTCAATGAAATAACACTGATTTTATTTCTTGCTCCTTATTTCCGACCAACTAACGCAAGTTTGAGTGTCCGTGGCCACATGCTCGTACCTGAGAGTGCTTGAAAAAAGCAGAGATGCGAGTGATGTGCAGACTGAGGCACCTCGAAGCGCATCTTGCTCGGTAAATGCTGGCAGTGAAGAAAGAGTCGTCCTGTTTCCTCGCAGACACACTTCTCGGGGTCGTTAACGCCGTAATCCACAAACACAGGGTCACACACGCGCTCAGGTTCCTAAAAAACATGGTCCCGCCGTTGTGTATTTAATCCCTCCACGGATCGGACAATACTGCGTGCGGGCTCCGCCGGAGAAACTAAAGAAACTTCAATTATACACTGGGGAGGAGTCACGGATCTCACGTGCCCTGTGATTGGAGGAGCCCACGTTGAGTGACAGGTCCGCGGAGTGGTAAGCAGGTAGGCTACTGCATTGTCCTGCACTGTTCACAGCGTGAAAGAACATACAATGAATGAACATGTGGTCATAAGTTATTATGGAATGAGCTGCACAATTGATATTATTATTGTTTTTGGAATCTTTATTATTACTACTGCTGTACTCACTGTTACTATTGATATTATTGATATTGTTGTTACAACTACTACTATTATTATTATTATTATATATTACTTTTATTGTCATTTCTATTATTGTTATTATCATTACTTATTACTAGTATGATAATTTATTACCGCTTGTATCTCCAGTGTGCAATTGTCTGTTGTTTCTGCTGTTTTTTAGAGTTATTGTTGTTATTATTAGTTCTTGTCTCCTTTTTAGCTTCTAATTCTTCTTATATGTGTACATACGATGCTGTACTGTAACTGGAACCTCAATTAATACATTTTTATGTAATCTAATCTAATCTAATCGGTCTGTCTCTAAAATAGCATCACAATTAGTGTCAGGTCAATTATTTACAAAAAAGTATCAACAATCAAGAAAAAAGTTTGGCTTATTTATATATTATGCTCCTTTAACGCATATGGAAGTGTGTTATGTCATAAATCAAGTGTGATCATGTGAGCTTTACTAAGATAGAGAATCTTTATTTGTTGATATATTTTACATCCCTACATACAACACACTGAAACCCATTCTCTGCCTTTATTTCATCACTCACTGAAACACCACACAATTCAGTCTACGGGGATTGGAGAATTAAGTGCCCAGCTCAAGGGCATCAGCCAATGATTCTGCTCCCAGTCCAGGGAACTGGACTGGAGACTCTTTGGTCACAAGATGATTCTCCAACCTTCTAGGTCACAGCTGCCTCCATGTAACTACAGAATCAGTGTTAATGACCAAGTTTTTGCACACAAACAAGGAATTTGACTCTCACTTAACATTAGGTCTCACATACTATAGAAGATATGGATAAGAATATAGAATAAAAGTCTAAAGTGTATGGTAAACAAGGATGGCATTTTTTAATTTAATTTAATTTAATTTATTTTTTTTATTTTTTTTACAAAAGTGTGCAAATACTGTGAGACTTAATCAAACAGACCAATAGTGCAAGACCAAGGATGGGTCCTATATATAAGGTAACATTATTACATACATACATCCTCAGAATAAGTTTATAACAAAGGCTTTATGAAAAAAACATAGAGAAATCTGTACCTGTGTCTATAATAATAATACAAACTGTTAATATTTCTAAAAGGTTTCATAAGCAGTTTGTACTTATATGTTTCACATCACATATATTTCATGTATGTAAAGTGAGGATGCACAAATACATCAAACCTACTGACTAGTATTGGCTATGTGCAAATAATAGAGTCATTTCACCAAAAACAGAGGCCGATATTCATCTGTTGTGTTACAATAATGGTTGTTTTATACATCATTCAAAGATTCCATGATGAGAACCTGAAGAAATTTACGACAACACAATTTTAAAGTAACAAATAACAACAAAAGCATAAAAATAATCACAGATTAACATTGCTGGCTTCAGTTATCAGGCAAATTGTTATTTTATACATGAGTATGGGTATCAGTCCAGAATTTCTCAATTATTCCATCCCTACAGTAAATTCAGTAGGTATATACAGTACATTACACAGTATCAGCCTGTGTCTTTATTATTACACACTGCATCATTATTAACAAAATTGATAAAGGACAATAACGCTTGTTTATTTGTATAAGCAGCGGAGTCAGACCTGCTGCCATCCACTGATGACACAACTCATCAGAAATGTGGGGTAGACAGGTTTTTGCATCAAACCATCACATATGGTCTGGGTGAAGCTTGCCAACATCCCAGGGAAGCCCTTTTCCTTTAGCTCACGCCTCTCCATTTAACAGTAGCTTGGAAAAACAATTCTACATGGAAAACTATTAAAACCATCCTGACTAAATTCCTTAAGCTGGACTCCCAACTTTTGGCATGATTTTCTAGCCTAAGGTATGGAGAAAATATGACATGTAGGAAAAGCTCGAAACCCTCGCTATTTATTAGAGTTAAGGAGTGAGTGTTTAATTAGAAAGTTCCCTCAAGGGTTTACAAGACACTCCTGCTTTTGTCAGCTCATGGAGTACTTCCCTGAACACTATTACAGCAGCAGCATAATGAAGTTTTATAGGTGTTGCTCTTAAACTCTATGCAAAATGAGAGTAAAACACACTTACACACCATCATTAGACTTGGCTTAGGTCGCCATTTTGCCTCGGGCCAATTATGCTTTGTGCCAAATAGTTCAGCCCATGTTTCTCCACTGAAATGATAAAATGCCCATTTGAGTACATCCTGAACAACAGGCGTTATCTTTAACAATTACAGGGATCACCTAATAAAAAATTACCAAAAAAATCCTGTTATTCATAAACGCTCATTCATAAATGCTTAGTGAGAGTAAATGAAGAACAATAACATGAGCACCAGCCTGCTGTACATTTATGAAAGTATGACTATGTATCATACCAACCATCTCATGATGCTCTAATGATAAGACGGATGTGTGTTCATTTCCCTGGTGGTCTCAGACATACAATGGAACTTGCAGTGAGAGATCCCTTGCCACTCTTAAAATATTTAAACGCGGATGTCTGTGTACCTTAAAAACAGCATAATGACTTAATTTGTTGGCTTATTACAGCCATGTGTGGTGGGGGGTTTTATAGTGAGCAGTGAAGGAAACACACTGTCTGTGTGCGGTCCTGATGTCTCCTGCAGCCTGTGGGACACGTATCCATTCGACGCCATGCTTTCATTGACTGGGAAAAACCTCTCCCACTTGTGAACACACACTGAAGAGCTCTTTAGAAAGGGCATGTTTGTCTGACCTAAGGAGGGATTCCATTTCATATCTGGCCCACGTCACTGCATTCACCTATTATTACAATAAGCCTAGAAGAACAATGTTCACCTATGTAAACAAACCTGCACAGTCTGATAAAGTATGTACATGACAAAGCCTCAAGTACTCTATGGATTTTTTCCCCCCTGTACTGTACAAATAACTTGTATTATTCCTTTGATGGTTATTTGTCTGCAAGCTTACAGACAACGGATCAGCTTGGAAACTTCCAGCAGCTGCTTTTAAAGCTTTTTTTTTTTTTAATCCGAACAACTCTCTGATCTCTTAATATTCACAAAATATTCCAAATTCCATGACATAAAATGCCCAGAGTCAGTGCTAAACAGCAAACTACAAGATATATTCATTTTTTTGTTTTCATACAATCATCATTTTATTACTAATCTCTGTATTTGTTCAAAAGCACTGCTGGTTACATTGTGTCCTCTTTGTGCTTTCTTTTGACAGAATATGCTGGTATGAAGAGGGACCGACTACAACAGAGCTGCAAAAATGTGGGTTTCTCTGTCACATGATCTGACAAAAGGCATCTCAAGAGATAACGCACTAGTATCAGTTTTCAGCCAGCATATTCCTGAGAAAAGCCGTGTATGGCGATCAAACACTTGAGTATCTTTGATCCTTAAAGGTGCAGGTGGACTTATAGTTCACACCTTTGATGAGAGACCATCCGGATCTGAGGAGACAAGTGGCTTTTGTTGTGAACACTATAGCAAACAAAGGAGGAGATTAGTTCAATGGGAGGCAGCACTGCAACATGAATAACTTCAGTTGTATGAACCGGATGTGCCATAATAATTCGGGGGTTTGACTGCATTTTAATGAACTGAGGCTGAAGAATACTAAAAATACCATGTTTATCATAGAATTAAACTGTGAATCATCTGGGGGTGTTGTTACCATATGTTTTAGTACAATAGACTCACAGAACAAATGGGAACATAGTTATCATGGTGCAGTATATCCCAAATGTTTTGAGAATATCAGTATTGATTTCATAATATATAACCATAAATCAGCTTTGTCTGTTGCTAATTAGGTTGTGATGAGATCAGACCCTCACATAGTAGTCTAAACTGAGGGTCTATACCTATATTTGTCATTGTTTAATATGAAGGGGCTATGATTTAACATCAATCCTGAGTTTTGGGAAGCATAATTTCTGTCTTTATAAGCAATCTAAATATTGACACCAAAACCTTACCCATGTCAGCACTTAGCTCCTTAATAATCATGTTTAACAGGAACGCTCAATATCTGCTTGATTCTTGGGATCATTTCAGAAATTTCATAGGGAAATTTGCTTTTATATCCAGATTTGTCTTTTTCAAAGTACTTCATATTAATCTGTGTGTGTCTGTACATTGGTCAGATCATAGAATGGATTATGGATTTGTGTCCCTAAAAAAAAACAAGAAAAAAAAAAGTACTCTTTCTTGTACAGAAACTTCTTTGTCAATTCATAATTTCAAGTCTATTCACTGCCCATGTGTCTACAAGAAACATTCCTTGTGAAAATATTAGTCTTGTATATGAGGTTGGAAAAACCTACTTAACATGGAGGGGTTCTAGATGCCTGCATGAAACATTTTCCTTCTTTCACCAACTCCCAAAACAATGCAGCGCTATGAAATGCTGCAGGATGATAGTCCAGTACAAGCTGTTTTTCGCATATAAACCACCCACACTCTGAGCTAAAGTTACATTTTGGTCTCAGTTTGGACAGTGATGGTTGACTGATAGTTGAATATCCCTCGGCGGTTGTTATCAGGCCAGATGATATTAACTGTACCTTTTTGTAAGGTGGGCTGGTGTTTATTTTCACATCAGATAGGTCTAGAATAAATAGACAAAGAGCTGTGAAACTGGCACTCATGTATGGAGACAGAATTCTCCAAATGAGGGAGGTCCCAACCCTCATCAGCTGCTGGTGTGTCTCTCTTCAGCCACTAGATGGCAATGTGTCCACAGATATAATGTGAGTCCAGTCAAGTCTTTGACACCTCACTCTTTCTCTCCCTCAAAGTATTTTCCAGGAGATGATCCAGAATTAATACCCAACAATGAAGAATTTATCAGGGGGATTTTATTCTGTCATCTGAGGCAAACAATGTTTATATATGATGGAAAATAGAACACATTTTGAGATTCAATGTCATCTTTCCTTTGTCTTTTCCCAGTCAC